>JAMPIV010007420.1:0-87009 GCA_024509875.1 Oreohelix idahoensis | reverse complement strand
CATCTAATGCATTGATCAATCAGAAGAAACACTACAATAACCCCAAACCTATCCAAAGTTAACTGTTATTAAAGAACAACTGATGTGTGTGATCTTAGGTTCATGAGTTAATATTCATGCAGTCAACAGCCTCTTTCAGAGTTCCCGTAGACACATAACAAATGTGTTTTATGGATCTAACAGTGATAACACCTTCTGATGTCTGTCACTGAATCTGAGTGTGATTTTACTTTATTATTTTGTGTGTGCAAGTGTTCTCTGGAACCAAGTAAGAGTGAGAGGGCGAGAGAGAGAGAGAGAGAGAGAGAAAGTGAGAGTGAGAGAGAGTGTGTATGTGTGTGATAGAGAGAGAAAGAGAGAGAGAGAGAGAGAGAGAGAGAGAGAGAGAGAGAGAGAGAGAGAGAGAGAGAGAGAGAGAGAGAGAGAGAGAGAGAGAGAGAGAGAGAGAGAGAGAGAGAGAGAGAGAGAGAGAGAGAGAGAGAGAGAGAGAGAGAGAGAGAGAGAGAGAGAGAGAGAGATGAATAATAAAGAAACTGTAAATATACCCTGTAGGTTCCCTCAATGTTTGGAACATACACACATGAGTAGGTCATGTTACGGTCATTGTTGAAAGTCACCTCACACTGAAACAGATTGTAAGTGCATACATGTATTTTATTATCCAAGCAAGCCAAACACTAACTTGTTAACACATCTGCTGAAACTGAAGAATTTTAAATTGTAACAGTACTTTTGTCTGGGTCTACTATTCCAAGTTCAGTGTAGCAATTTAAACAGCCTTAAATTGCACAACTTAAAAAATTATATCTCAAAGACAAAGCTTCACCCAAAAGAGATGGTCAGGCAAGATAGCAGACCCCTGACAGTCATCAAGCAACTGTTTGATGTATGATGAAATCTAATAATTACACTCATATAAAGTAAAATGAACTTCCTGGAAGCTCATGACTTTAAATGTTTGCTGCAGTCAAGGTAACTTGATTAATTGAATGACAAAATATGTTCTGCTGTAAACGTTAGTTAACACTGAACTTTGCTGCAAGAGTAATAATAACTACATAATATAAGTATCAATGAACAAAAAGGAAATAACCATAATAAAACAGAAACTACCCAACATCTAAATACATCTGAAAATGGAATGACAAAACATATATCTTTTTGGAAAGCTGACAAATAAATGATCACAGTTGATGTTAACTCACAGGCACATTCTGTCCCTTAGGATTAAGTACAAGGACCTCCACACCAGGTTTCCCAGCACTGAAAGTCTCCACAGTGAATCGGGCAGGGACACCAACTTGGTTACCAGTGGGCTCAATGCCAGGTCCAAAAGCCCTAACACGTGCAATATTCACACTGGGTGTGACAGGTGTGACAGGTGTGACAGGTGCACCAGGTTGGAGTTTGGCATTGGGGAACTGAGAGAGATAGGTCATCATACTGAGGTCATCCACCTTTGGGTTGGTCATCTCTTCAGGCCTGATCAACTGTGAAGATAATAGTTTGAGTTGTATTATATTGCTGTGATCACTACATTATGATGCAGGAGATGTTCATATTAATCTTACTAGTTACAGTGGACAGATAGATGTAGTCAATAGCTTTGAGTGATACTAAGCAGACGGCACTAACGACAAATGGAGACTTATTAGAGAATTCCAATCAGCTACTGATCACAGAGGTGAAGATTTAATAAATTACTTTTACTGCTCCTAATGACACCCCCTCTATGGTTTCCAGGTGTGTTTGAAGAGAAAAAGAAAGAACAGCCACTGTTACCCCTAATACATCTAAATGGATGATTAATGAGAGCTTGTGTTTGGGCCTGGCAACTATGTCATGTAAAACAAGTTGCTATAGAAACCACGACTGCAAGAAAATATATAAAGCACTTTCATAAGCTTCCTGTTGCAGGATAGTTACAGTGGTGGCCCATGCTCCTTAAATAGCACAAGGAAGAATTATGATGATAATGATATTAATATGGTGGGTGTCAAGTTCTATGCTGTGGTAGCACAATGACACACATTGTGACGTTACACTGAGAGCAACAGACATGGATGTTGTATTAGCACAATGACACGCATTGTGACATTACACTTAGAGCAACAGACATGGCTCGTTATTCACATCTAATAGTTACTCAATAAACTCAAACATGTACGTGCAATATCCGATACCTTTATATAACAAATCTTCAGCACAACAGAAAGAACATCAGCAGACTGCCTATTTGGCCGTGGATCACAAGAATACCACAATGCATCATGTACATAATCGAAACAATACTCGTATGGAACAATCTCACTATATTTTGAGAATTTCTCAACCTGGACTATCTACTTTCCATAATACAATTCACCTTCTCACCAGACGTAACCTTCACTCAGCTCGAATCTCTCTCTCCACTGCTCTACAACACACGACCCTTTCACCCCTGACCAGTCTTCAGATACCACTTTGCTCATCACAGCTCAGTCACACCCGTGAACTTAACAACACTAGTTGACTGCTACTAATATCATTCGTGAACACAATCAAGCTTAACATTAACTCACTTCAACTCACAAATTACATAACCACATCTAGCTCCAGACAAAGCATAAGTACTCACATACATTCTACAACCAGTTCAGGACAGTGGGCATGTAGAGATTAAATTGTTGTATTGATGATAAGGCAGTTGGAGACATACCTGTAAGCTACTGTTAACAATGCTGTCTGGGTGGTGTGTTACCTGAGTGGTGACAATTTACCTATTTTAGACTATGTTTTTCCCTATATTAGTCCTTCACAGACTGCTCAAAACGATGCATTTTCAACCATTCCCCAATCTCTAAGGATGCTGAAATGCTCAGATGTGATCAGTGGCTATTGAGATCATGCAGGTGGAGTAACTTATACTGAACAAATACACAGTCAAATTACATCATCATCATCATAATACATCATTTTTGTTCCCAGTAGAACATAATGCTGCAGTTGTTGCTTGCCAACAATTTATATTCTAAGCCATTTTCTTCAGCTCTGCTTACTAGATCCTTTTTGTTTTTGCGTTCTCTTCTATCATTCCTCTTCAGGTTCTCTTCTACCATTCCTCTTCAGGTTCTCTTCAAATTCTCACATTTCCTTCCCCTGTGAGTTTCAGTTGTGGGCATGCCTAGTTAAACAAGTTGGTTATCTCCAAAGTATATTCTGTTCATTTCCTCTTTCTTTCTGTAATCTCCAGGTGCACTGATTGTTGTGTGGTTCTGCCTTATAGGTGTATGTTTGTTGTTACATCTGGCCATAAGACAGCGAGGATGTGATGGAGACGTGTACAAGTGGATGTCTGCAGCTTGGACGTGATATTCTTGGTGATATGCCATGTTTTAGAACCAACGAGTTGGACAGTTGTAAAGAATCCTTATTAATTATCACAAGCACACTTTTGGGCAGATGCCTTTATCATACCCCACTCCACTCTCCCTTCACCCTCAAAATGTTCTTCTCAAACTTACACTCCTGTCTCACTCTTGTTAAACACACCTCATTCGTTTACTCTCACCTAATGTTGTGTCACTCTTGTATATCTTTCATACCTCCCCTCATATTATTATTGATCCTTTGATCTCAGTACATTTTTCAAGTATCACACAAATATAGTCATGCAAAGATAAAATATGCTCATATTACTGTCTTCTTTACCACCTTCTATCTAGCCTTCCCTTAATGTCACAAAAATGAAAGTACAGTATTGTGTTTAGGCATTAGAATTTGTAAGTGTTGTATTGCTTTGCATTATCCTTTTCCACATCATTCTTTCACTAATTCATCAGAATAAAGCATGAATGAAGTACGCCACAAGTGTCTCCATTGGAGCTATGGATCCAGACCTCCAGGACGATCAAGAGTTCGCTGGCAGGACAACATCAGAAATCCATGAAGGACCGAAGACTTGACTGGAACCAGGTGGAAGACAGCTGATTGAATAGCATGGCGTTCTCTCTAGCTTACCTATACACCCCAAGGTGGAAGAAAAATAACTAGGTAAGTAACTAAGTCTCAACTGTGTTAAATGTAATCTGTTTCCCATCACTGAATTAGATAATGACTGTGACAAAGCACATGTTATCACTGGCAAGATGCTACATCTTGAGAGAACCTGTCAACTGGACACGTGATATCACTGCTGTCAGACGAGTGTCAGCAGCAAAATCAGCAGCAAGGGGTCCTATGACAGAAACACTGATAACATCAACTATGTTTTTGGTAGATGCTTAGAGACAAGGTAAACAGACTACTACTGTAACATTTTTTTAGAAAGTTTCCCTAGACAGGACGGATAAAGAATGTTCAGCTTTCTCTTAGAAGCTCTTTCCCATACCAGCGCCATTAAGTTATCTCCCCTCTTTTCTTAAATTGATGATGTTCATATATTCATCTTTCTCTTTAAAAACTCTGAAGTTGTGTTAAACTTCGTTTCTTCGGTAATTCAACTTAAAAAATAAAAGAATAATAATAAAAGTCTCACTCTACACTAACTAACGACTTCACAAAATGAAAAATGTCAGATTAGTATTAGCTTATGAACCTGGCATTTCCAGTTTACGTTGTAATACTTTTAACAGAAATGAGTTTTTCGTAATGTCCGTAGCCAGTGTACCAAGAATGACATAGGTCTGTGTTAAAATTTGAAGTTCAGGAAGATAATGAGGAAACGGGGGGTAGGGAGGGTATAAGAGAAGATTGGGTGGAAGGAGAAGGCTACATCAAGACATGAAAGACAAATTGAACAGAAGAGTGAATGGAGGAATGACAACAGAGAAAGTTGTAATAACAATAAATAAAGGATTTCAATGACCATATGCCACCTGTTCCTCTTTTGTAGCGCTCTATACCTGCTTTTACAGCAGGTTGTTCTATCATCTCCCATGTTACAACCGACAGTGTAAACATTTAACAACGGCAGTTAAGTAAGGTAGTAAAAACACGTAGGGAAATATTCCACAGTTTCTTGACGAAAAGTACCGAAGCTCAACAAAAACACGTAAAGTTAAATGAGTGTGCCAAAGTATAAGTGGAACTAGACGCGGAAAAACCCGAAGCAGGGGCGTACTTAAGGTATCTGGCACCTGGGGAGGATCATATCTTGTGTACCCCCTCCCCCAAAAAGAAAAACACAAGTATATTATTGCCATTAAATATTGTCATTACAAGTCGTTGCCCCCCTCCCCCCTCTTTCCTGGCTGTCACCCTGGGCGGACCCCCACCCCATAGTAAACCACTGGGCCTGAGTACCCGGAGAAGCAGACAAATACGTGAGCACTACACTACTGGAGCTGATGCTTATTCGTGTGCTGCAAATTTTCCCCCTGTGCGCAGACAAAAATAAGCGAAGGAAAATAAGGCAGAGAGACTGTGTAAAAAGAAAGGAATATCACGTAAAATGGTAAGGGATAGAAATGAGAGAGAGAGAGAGAGAGAGAGAGAGAGAGAGAGAGAGAGAGAGAGAGAGAGAGTGAGAGTGAGAGAGAGAGATGAGATGACAATAATGCGTAAGAATTGGGCGCGCAGGCCTGCTAGCTAGTACGTAAGCACACGCAGCGTTCTGTTTTGTTTAGGTTAGGTAAATTCTTTCACCGGCTGCTTGGCTCAGGTAGATGAACACACTGATCGTCTGTGTGTTGCCGAGAACCTGGTGCTCACCTGGCAAGCACGGTTGGTGAGTTGGTGAGCATAATATAGTTAGTTATTGGAACGTCACTGTGAACTTCATGACCCGGAGTTTTACATATAGATTATGTATCGTCACATTGTCAAACATACAGCGCAAAGTGTATGTCTCACACGATATCTACACAGCTGCTAAATGTCATGACAGTTCGTATATGGGACGTTAGAGGTAAGGTTTAATAGTAGCAGAAACAGTTACAAGGACGGACATACAAAAGGTCATCAAATAACCCGTGATAGTGTGGAACAGGATGAAGAAAAAAAAACATAATGAAAACACAGCCTATGAAGATAAACAAAAACAAGACAGACTTACATATTAAACACGTGAAGCAATTCAAGCAATTAGGCAGCTTTTGAATAAACGACAGAAACACAGGTGCAAAAGGTCAATGTAGGACCCATAAACGTGTTCCATTATACAGACACCATGGCATCATTCAGACAGCAATCAGCAAACGAAGAAAAATACACGCACACCTATATAGTTTTATGAAAGACAAGTATGGACACTAACTAAGGACTCAACAATTTAGTCTGCGTTATACTTAAAAGACAACTTACAACACAAGATGAGATGAAGATTAGTAACACCACTGTGGAGAACTGTCAGAACCGTACCGTACCTCCAACACTAAACTCAAATAATTACATTGTTCAGGATCATAAGGGAAAACCACGGACAAGCGGACATACAGAGTGGCTACAATATATAAGAGAAGTAGTTTAACCATTAGCCCAGAAGTTACGTTCATAAGTGGGTGATTCCATACAACAGGTAAACGTAGATCCATATCAAATACTGCCGTGGGGGAGTGAAGTGTTTGACTTAAATCTTAGCAGGCCTCAACTTTATGAGATGGGGCGACCCGTTGCCTTTGCCTTCCTTGACTCAACAGTAGTGCCATATGCCCGTTTATAACCGGTAATACTGAAATATTACACTAATTAGTAGATGGAGTGAACCAGACAAATAGAAAGACTAAAGATTATGGTAGGATTACTTGTGTAGAATAGATGGAGTGAACCAGACAAATAGAAAGACTAAAGATTATGGTAGGATTACTTGTGTAGAATAGATGGAGTGAACCAGACAAATAGAAAGACTAAAGATTATGGTAGGATTACTTGTGTAGAATAGATGGAGTGAACCAGACAAATAGAAAGACTAAAGATTATGGTAGGATTACTTGTGTAGAATAGATGGAGTGAACCAGACAAATAGAAAGACTAAAGATTATGGTAGGATTACTTGTGTAGAATTAATGGAGTGAACCAGACAAATAGAAAGACTAAAGATTATGGTAGGATTACTTGTGTAGAATAGATGGAGTGAACCAGACAAATAGAAAGTCTTAAATATTATTATAGGATTACTTGTGTAGAATAGATGGAGTGAACCAGACAAATAGAAAGACTAAAGATTATGGTAGGATTACTTGTGTAGAATAGATGGAGTGAACCAGACAAATAGAAAGACTAAAGATTATGGAGTGAACCAGACAAATAGAAAGACTAAAGATTATGGTAGGATTACTTGTGTAGACAAATAGAAAGACTAAAGATTATGGTAGGATTACTTGTGTAGAATAGATGGAGTGAACCAGACAAATAGAAAGAGACAAATAGAAAGACTAAAGATTATGGTAGGATTACTTGTGTAGAATAGATGGAGTGAACCAGACAAATAGAAAGACTAAAGATTATGGTAGGATTACTTGTGTAGAATAGATGGAGTGAACCAGACAAATAGAAAGACTAAAGATTATGGTAGGATTACTTGTGTAGAATAGATGGAGTGAACCAGACAAATAGAAAGACTAAAGATTATGGTAGGATTACTTGTGTAGAATAGATGGAGTGAACCAGACAAATAGAAAGACTAAAGATTATGGTAGGATTACTTGTGTAGAATAGATGGAGTGAACCAGACAAATAGAAAGACTAAAGATTATGGTAGGATTACTTGTGTAGAATTGATGGAGTGAACCAGACAAATAGAAAGACTAAAGATTATGGTAGGATTACTTGTGTAGAATAGATGGAGTGAACCAGACAAATACAATGAGACCAACAGATGAGGAAAAGACACCGGTGGACGGGACAAAAACTAAAGAAACCAATAAAGTCACAATGCAATCCATTTTTTGTTGTTGTTGCTTGTTTTTTTATGGCTAAAGTAAAAAATAGGAGACCCAAAAATAAATGAAGAAAGGAACTGGAGACATAACTAATAAGAGAACATTGAACGATTATACACAAGATTGCACACGACAGGAGAACTAGCTCCAACTGACTGAAGCATTGAAAGACAAAGAAAGAGAATAAGTAGTTATCATCATCATCATCATCTTCCTTTTAGCTGACTGTGCAGCGTGGAGCATGGATCCACCACGGCAGCCGCCTCCGTTGCAAGAAGCCTGTACAAGCATTCGCAAGCTCTAGCAGCAGTAGTTCCGATAGCAATATGTTTAACATGACGGGGTCACCAACATATACACAACCTCGTATAAGTCGCCCTTATCGCACGAGGAAGCAGTAGCCGTATTATATCTTTCTCTCACTGCACGGCAACTACATGAGGCTAAGTAGTCATAGTTCAACCATTATTACAGCTACTCGACAAGCGAAGGCGCGGCCACCACATCTTTCTCTCACTACACGGCAACTACACGAGGCTAAGTAGTCATAGTTCAACCATTATTACAGCTACTCGACAAGCGAAGGCGCGGCCACCACATCTTTCTCTCACTACACGGCAACTACACGAGGCTAACTAGTCATAGTTCAACCATTATTACAGCTACTCGACAAGCGAAGGCGCGGCCACCACATCTTTCTCTCACTACACGGCAACTACACGAGGCTAAGTAGTCATAGTTCAACCATTATTACAGCTACTCGACAAGCGAAGGCGCGGCCACCACATCTTTCTCTCACTACACGGCAACTACGTGAGGCTAACTAGTCATAGTTCAACCATTATTACAGCTACTCGACAAGCGAAGGCGCGACCACCACATCTTTTTCTCACTACACGGCAACTACACTAGGCTAAGTAGTCATAGTTCAACCATTATTACAGCTACTCGACAAGCGAAGGCGCGGTCACCACGTCTTTCAAAGTTGCTCGAAACAACAAAGACAAAAAAGAAGCCTTTGCATGTAGCTGACTTATTTCCAGTGGCAAAGCGGAGAGTTTGCCAGCTGAGATCTTCGGGATATTAGTACATTAGATTTCTCCTTTCCCTAACTTAGAGGGGTGTTTGCCTTTTGAGAGCTGGCTAACAATGTGTGTAAACAATCATTGCAATGAAATTCTTGACCTGGCTAATTTCATTACTCCTTCATTTTCATTTTTCGCTCTTTAAACGAACATAGGGTCGCCACAGTAGTCGTCGCCCTTGCTGGAGAAATGCGCCACTTTGTATGTGCCTGCAGTTGTTCTTTCTGTAGAAATTAATTTTACACGATCATTTTGTCAGCCCCCTGCACAACTTCACATTAGTAGCATATTTCCACACACATTACTACTTTTATCGAATGCAGGCTTAACAAGCTTCTTAAAAAACTCTCCTCTCTCTCTCTCTCTCTCTCTCTCTCTCTCTCTCTCTCTCTCTCTCTCTCTCTCAGCACTTTCTTTTCTCTCTAAATAAATAATTTTTAAAAAAACCTGCGTTTCGCGATCAAGGTGGACGACCAGAATAATAAAATTAACAGAAAAATACTAACTGATGGACCTTACACAACAACAATAGACAGCTAATATATCGTAGATAGGTAGGTAGCAGGTAGACAGACAGACAAACAGACGGACATATAATCTAGCGGAACTTTCTCTTGTGTCAGTTCACCATTTGTCGCCTGAATATGTCGTTCTCTATTTGTCGTTGGTCTTACCTCTGTCACTGTACCGTCAATGCTGGTTTTATTTGTTTTGTTTTTATTTTGAGTAACCATTTCAAGTGTATTACAGCATGTTCAGGCAGACATTAACTGACAATATCTTCAAGCAGAAATGAACGGTTACCGGGTATCGTATAAACAAAATCAACTACAAGGGATTAGACCACAGGAAGATAAGCCAGAGAAAAAAACTGAGATGATTACAACTTTAAACTTTAGGGAAAATTTTCTTAAATAAGAATGAGGTAGTAAGGTTATGGGATCCATGCACAGTTGCTACTGGAAACAGTGTTTGGTCAGGAATTAATAACAATTGATCAGATTGGGTTATCTCGTTGGGGCGAAAAAGGAGTGTTAATTAGTAGACTGAGCTACCTAACATAACCTACATTCTATGCCTTTTTTTCTATTTGCCAGACTCGAACCATAACTGTAACGTGAATAATAAATGTGGCGGAAGGAACTAATTATGTACAGGAACCACATTTATAATGGATTCGTAATTATCGTATGTACATGAACTATAGTTTGGTGACATGAAAAGGCATTTATTTGCTAATAAAATTTGTATGAATGGGTGTGTGTGTGGGTGTGGGATGTAAAACAATTAGATGGCGAAACAATGTTTAGACGTTTGCTATAACGAACGTTAGTGTTATGGGTTATATACTGCTGAGATAAACTATCCAAAAGAGGAGCAGCACTGCCCCAGTTCCCATCAAGTACCACACTGCAAACCTGCCAACAGATCCTGAGACACAATTATAAGCAAGAATGGCTAAACCAGTGGACTACCTCCCAGACAGGGGCGTCCATTCTTCAAACATCAAGCTAAACCAAACTCTCAAGATTCAGTTAAACAACTGAAAAGAAGAGATTAGAGTCTAATTTTCCCGCTGAGAACAGGCCACGCCCCCGTCAATAAACATTTAAATAGAAAAGACCCACTACGTGAACCAAACTGTAGGCACTGCCACCACCATGAGGAATCAGTTGAACACCTGCTGTTACAGTGCCCAAGACTAACTGACCTGCGACACCAGCTACTCCCATCGCACCCAACCATCCACAATACACTCTACACATCACCACAACAACTGAGGAAGACTTGCACCTTTGTCAGAGAGGCAATGGGCTGCCAAGAGCTACCTGCTCACAGCTAAAGGGATTATATCATCATCATCATACTGCTGAGATAATTCTATGTCCGTATTTCATTGGGCTAGCTTGTTGTATTATGAGTACTGCCTGTATCTAGCGTGTAGATATAAAGGAAAATAGCAAGGACAGGAAAGAAAAGGAAATGCGAAACAAAGAAATGTATGACAAACGTCATGGTCAGACTACATTAAGCTGCACCTACAAGATGTGAGATGAGACATCTGGAGACAGTAACTAAGTGTTATATGAACGTGCAGAAAATAACGAACAAGACAAATGGTGACGAAGAGGAATAAGAAGAATAAGAATAAAGAAGACAATAATGAAGACAGAGACGTAATAAAGCAGGAGAAAGTTGAAGATAATAGAGGAGAAAAATTAAGAAAAGGACAAAAACAGAAAAAGTGGAGGAGATTCATTAAAAAGAAGGAAAAACAAGGAAGAAGTGAACGATAAAAAAGAACAGCAAGAAAAGAAGAGAAACAGGACAAAGAGGATAGTAATGAATAAGTAGATGGAGAAAAGTAATAAGAGGAGAATGAAGAGGAGTAAATATATTATCATCATGCTCATTATACAAATTTTCATATCTGTATCTCTCCTTATCTTTTACCTGCGTACCACATTTTTTCTTCTCCGCAGCATCCGGAGCCCTCCCCACCTCCCTTGGTACTCAAAACTGTCTGCGCGCACGTATGCACACAATTCCCGGCTACATTCTGAACCTAATGTAAGTGACAGTATAGTATCAGTGTCTATACAGGCAACAACGAATGATGCACTGTGGGGAAAACCCTCGTTTCGACAATAATGGTATTCAGCAATGACAAACAACATAATATAAAACACAACACATAGAAGAACAAACAGGAGTAAACAGATGTGACTTGCTGAACATTCAACTTGCTGCAAGATTAAATCTAGAACAGATAAGGAGGCCCCTAGAAGTGATAATGACGAAAAGTGGAAAGACAGCAGAGGAGGAAAGATGACCAAAAAAAAAAAAAAAAAAATGAAAAGACAGCACAGGAGGAAAGATTACCAAAAGTGGAAAGACAGCAGAGGAGGAATGATGATCAAAAGCGGAAAAACAGCAGATGGGGAAAAGATTACCAAAAGAGGAAAGACAGCAGAGGAGGAAATATTACCAAAAGTGGAAAGACAGCAAAGGAGAAAAGATTACCAAAAGTGGAAAGACAGCAGAGGAGGAAAGATTACCAAAAGTGGAAAGACAGCACAGGAGGAAAGATGGCTAAAAGTGCAAAGACAGCAGATGGGGAAAAGATGGTCAACAGTGGAAAGACAGCATATAGCGGGGAAAATAACCAAAAGTGGAAAGACAGCAGATGGGGGGAAATATTACCAAAAGTAGAAAGACAGCAGAGGAGAAAAGATTACCAAAAGTGGAAAGACAGCAGAGGAGGAAATATTACAAAAAGTGGAAAGACAGCAAAGGAGGAAATATTACCAAAAGTGGAAAGACAGCAAAGGAGGAAATATTACCAAAAGTGGAAAGACAGCAGAGGAGGAAATATTACCAAAAGTGGAAAGACAGCAAAAAAGTGGAAAGACAGCACAGGAGGAAAGATGGCTAAAAGTGCAAAGACAGCAGATGGGGAAAAGATGGTCAACAGTGGAAAGACAGCATATAGCGGGAAAAATAACCAAAAGTGGAAAGACAGCAGATGGGGGGAAATATTACCAAAAGCGGAAAGACAGCAGAGGAGAAAAGATTACCAAAAGTGGAAAGACAGCAGAGGAGGAAATATTACCAAAAGTGGAAAGACAGCAAAGGAGGAAATATTACCAAAAGTGGAAAGACAGCAAAGGAGGAAATATTACCAAAAGTGGAAAGACAGCAGAGGAGGAAATATTACCAAAAGTGGAAAGACAGCAAAGGAGGAAATATTACCAAAAGTGGAAAGACAGCAGAGGAGGAAAGATTACCAAAAGTGGAAAGACAGCACAGGAGGAAAGATGGCTAAAAGTGCAAAGACAGCAGATGGGGAAAAGATGGTCAACAGTGGAAAGACAGCATATAGCGGGAAAAATAACTAAAAGTGGAAAGACAGCAGATGGGGGTAAAAATGGCCAAAGGTAGAAAGAGAAAGGGGAAATATGACAAAAAATGGAAAGACAGCAGATGAGTAAAAGAGGACCAAAACTGGAAAGAGAGCAGATGGAGCAAAGACAGAAATATGGTGCACAGAATCAGTAGGAACGATGTCTGTTAGAGAAAACGTACTACTGAGGTTGTGGTAGATGTTGAAATACAGTGGGAACTGTTGTTTAAACCCGCATTAACCCCCACAAAAATCAGGGAACCAAGAAAACCTCATTATTCTAAAGCACGTAGAAGGCTATAGGAGCTTTCACTGCATTGAGAAATATATTGAGATCAAAAGATCAATACAAAAATCAGAATGTTCAATTCAAATATCAAGTCAATCCTATTGTGTGGCTCTGTAACATAGAGAACAAACAAAAACCAAAACCAAAAAAGCTACAGACTTTTATAAATGATTACTTGTATAACAAGATCACTAATGTGGAACTGATGACAAGAACTAGACAATTGCCAGTGGAACCAAGAGATGAGAAGAAAGATTATACATATCAACTGATGTGAAATATTGACCAACGATTAACATCAGTTTTACAGAACTACAGTCAACAAATATAACAGTCTATTTATGAGCTTCTTTGATCGATTTAGTCGTTTTTGTTTTGTTTTTGTGTGTTGCTTTCTCGTTATGCATTGATGAAGATTTGAATTTTTGATACATCGGCTGCACTGTTGCTGTGCTTAAACAGAAATGACTCGCTCTCCGTTGTCTTTACTGGCAGAAAAAAAGCTAAGACTATGTTGTTGTTGCTGTGTGGGTTTTTTTTTTGTTGTTGTTGAAAGGGGAGTGGGGTGGGGTGGGGTTTCGGAGAATAAATGTAATGTTGTGCTTGCTTTGGAGAATACACTTACATGTAACATATTTTTTCTTGCATTGGAACATAATTTTAACATAATTTAACATTGTATGCATTAATTGGGGAATAAAGTCAAATTGTGTGCAGTCCCCGGTTTGATAAAACAGAAAAGAAACTTGCGAATGTTAAAAACACAAAATTAGTCGTTACTTCAGGCAAGTAATAATTATATCACAGGGCTCTGAATAGGTCACATGTACGACATCAGTAAAAAGAGAGTAATTCGCTGTATCAGCACGCTAGGATCTGACTTCAGGATTCTATCAAATCAAAGGCCCAGGAATACACTGCTAATTACTGGCACCGACTTATACCTTTCCCAACATGTTTACTGAAGGTAACGCTTTTGATAGAAGCGCCTACCTACCTATATAAAGGCAGGTTAATTTAGCTGGCTCTCAGATTTCTTACCCCTAGCAAGTTGTCTCCCTTCTATTCCCTTTGTAATTCGGCTTCCATCATTACCGTTCCTTATCCGTCTTACACGTTATCTCTTCCCTAAATGGGCGCTCTTCCTTCTTCCATTCTCCTCCCTCTTTCTTGCTAGTTCCTTAAGACGCCACAAGGCGTGATGGCCTCTGACTGCTTGGTCGGTCTTTGGCTAAGGACGGAAGAAGAAGAAAGAAGACGACACACATCCAGGCACAAACATTACATAACCTGTCTCTATATCTCTCTCCCCCCCCCCCTTTCCCCTTAACTAAGATGATGAGGGCCACTTTCTGCTCTAAAACTGCCCCCCGGCCCCCCCCCCCCCCCCAACCTACTATCAGAATTATTGGCTAGTGAGACTGGATGGGTATTCACTAAATCCGTGAATTTGCATTCTCTCTAATGGTTTGTAATAAATTAATAATCAACACATTAATAAAGCGAGCGGGAAAAATTCTGATAGAGTTTTAGGAAACGTGAACGAGCATGAAAAATAGGTGTTTGGACTTCTGTATGCTACAAGCTTTAATTTACCTGAGGTACGTGCAAATATTTCTCAGCTGCGTCCATGGCTTCCTTAGCATTTGCCTTGTTCCTCTTGGGGTCCCAGGATTGCCAGCTGGGACATAGACCTGTATGAACACATACACGATATTTAGCTTATCAGAGATGACTTCAGACAAAACTAAGTAGGGACAGGGGTGATTACTAAGACAGGTCATGGCTACAGTGACAAACAAACTAATAATGAGAACTACGATGAGTCTCAGCAAATGTGAAAATCACAGACATAATACACATAACAAACAAGCACTCAGACAAGCAGATTATTAGCACATAGTAGTCACACAACGTACATCTAGCAATAAGACAAACAGAAAACTAGCGACAGGCAACAAGAGATAAAACATACAACTCCAAATAACACCCTGTTCGCCATAAGAAGTACGCTAGAAATCTGTACAGGAGAAATTGACAAATGGACAACGCAGGAACTTCACAACCACTAGGTCTGAGCTTTAAGAGTTGGGCGTGACCAGTTCCATCCCTCGCTGTCTGTGCCTTTCCTAAACTCAAGAGCAGAGTCGAGTACCTATTTACAGCTGGGTAAACTGAAGCGTGATACTTCCGGGTTTCGAACCAGGTAATTTTGCCTTAAGAAGAAAAAACTTAAACCACTCTGCCACTCGAAGCAAACATTTTAAAAAATATAACTTAATTATCGCTTATCCACAGCTCTGACTGATGGATTTGTCATTGTATCACCGAATCAACCACATGAAATTCTCATTAAGCTTCATTACAGAAAGATACATACCAGGTCCGACAGCATCAACCAGAGCACCAATAGCCTTGCCGTCGTTCCAGTCGGTGGTGAAATTGTTGATTGGTAGATTTGGAACCTTTGCCTGGATCCAGTTCAGCAGCCTCTGTTTCGGGGTGGGAGCCTTCTCTGAGGGCGTGGGTTCTTCTCCCTCCCACATGGGCATGGAAATGGAGTAATGGAGAATGAGGGTCCATATCAAACCTAGAATAAGTTTCAGCTTTCTGTCCACGATGTCTGTACTGTCTGAAAATTAAAAAAAAAAAAAAAAAAAAAACTTGATTAAAATCATATGGTCCAAAAAGCCGCGAGTAGTAGACACGGAAACCACATAAGTGAATAACATACCAAGTATACACAAGGAGTGTATAACAATGTGTAATTTACATGAAGACTTGAACAAGATTCATTCTTCTATATGAAGAATGAACTAGAGTAGGCACCCTATAATAATGACGTCAGCATGTTACATTTTCTATGTCAAGATTTTTTTAAAATAGGATATTTGCCTCGTTTAGGCGAGGCGCGTCCCGTTCAACTTAGACAAAAGGTCCGTGGCTTATATTAAGGCGCATGTCCAAATATAAAAGACCTGTTGTCTGGTAAGAGTGGTTGGTACATCAAGAGGTTACACGATTATTCATGCCATCATCAGCAGTTTAAAGCATTACTTATCCAAAATGAGGAGACGAGCCGAACAACTTTTCTATTTATAGCATTAACCTGGTGTGCAGCAGAAGAAACACCGAAAATGTGCTCATCGCGGCAAATGTTTATATTATATACAGGAGGGGGTCGGCAATAGGTCGATCGTGTTCCATCGGTAGACCACAGGGAATGATTTGGTAGATCTTTAGGTGATGGAGGATGAAAACAGAATGTTTAAGCTAGGGAAATTTCGGACAAGTCTACCGCCAACATTTAAAATGCGGTATCCCCGGTTAAAGATACTTTGTTCTGCGTTTCCAGCAAAAACCCACGAACAAGCCTCGACGTCACTCATAATCTATATCAGACAGGAAACCCATCTTTTGTTTGAAATAAGTCAACATTCATTAAAACATTATTTATTGTGTATTTTGCACGGCTCTGTCGATGGAAGTAAAAAGGTAAAGGATCCCGTTACACGCCTATTGAGGCATATTGGGAATACGGTGTAAGGCCCGTATTTTCTTGACTATCGGCACACTAGGGGTGATGGGGTTAGCATCACGCCGGCCGCCTTAACCTTCCCAGAGTTGTTCTGGTACCCAATTCATGAGGCTGGGTCGACCCCGGAGCCGTTTGCGGTCTAAAAAATCCCACCTCAACTGGGGATCGAAACATGGACCACCAAGCTAGGAAGCCAGTGCACTAACCACTGCGCTACCGCGGCTCGTCGATGGAAGTACAGGAAGTATATCGTGCGACACAGATACAAGTTACACATAAGCTTGACGTAATCTACATTCTAATTACTCAGAAACCATCAAAGTAGATGTTTAGAGAGCTGGATGTTTCTATAGTAGATCGCCACAGCCTCTGGGTTGCCTACCGTTGTTATACAGCCTTAGATATCATGACATGAGTTGTATCTACATTTGCTGCCGCTCGTTCAACAGAAGGCGCCATAGAACGTGCATAGAGTAGAAGGGGAACGACTAAGTAAGTACCTTGTATTTAGTAGATTACTCTCATTCTACCTAGACAATGTTTAAGTTTAATTTATTTTCAGTTCGTCTCTCTCTGTCTGTCTGTCAGTCTCTCTATGTCTCTTTTCTGTCTGTCTGTCTGTCTGTCTGTCTGTCTGTCTGTCTGTCTGTCTCTCTCTCTCTCTCTATCTCAGTCTGTCTTTATCTCTCTCTTTCTATCTCTGTCTGTCTGTTTCTCTCTCTATTGCTCCTTCATTCTCTTCTCTTCAAAACCTCGTGTTCCACGTTTCTTTCCTGTCCCAATTTTCATTATATTAGTTGTTACATGAACTTATGTTTAACCACCTATCACTAATTAAATTACTTTCTTTATACTATCAATCTTCAGGCGCAAAAAAAAAAAAGTTGAAAAAAAAAATTACAATATGAATTCAATTATACAGCGCAATCCTATTTTATTTCCTACCTGAGAAATTGGTGAGTGTTTTTTGTACTACTGGAGTGCCTGTAAACTGATGTGTAACCGTGTGTTTTGTTGCCTGTACTGTTACTGGAGCATCCGTAATTAGCCTTACTCACACCGACATCTGTATCAACGCGACGTCTGTCATTTGTGTCAAACATTCAACAACAAAAATACCGAATATGTGATACCACATCTTTATGATACTATTAATCAGGTATAGACGATAACTAATCACTGGGGCTACAGAAGGAATTAAGATTGCTTAAACTTCAAAAGTTGTGTTACATTCGCCAAAGCAGCATACACAACCGAGTCCAGAGATAAAATTTAATATTTCAACTTTTCTATATGAAGGTAAGGCACGTGTAACAAGACTCAGTATGTTCGAATTGTCAGGCGGTGTATGTACACACTACAGACGAGAACCAACAAGCATCATCCTCACTTTTATCAAGCAGATTAACACCAATAAACTGACATACGAAATAGTAACAGAAAAATAGCATGTGCGACTGATAAATCTAGGGCAAATTGTATTTACATGGACATAAAGATCTGCATAAACTGAAGAGGATCATCCCGCTGTGAAGCTGCTGAAAGTACTGCAGCAATGTGTACTGATTAAAAACTATGTGCATTTAACATAACCAATCTAATCGGTTCTGTAATACTAGAAGTTTTGATTTTGAAGGATTTGATGTAAGTTTTACAGACTCCCCCTGTTTCAGGGTACAGGGTGCAAATCAGGAGAGCGGGGAGCAGAGCACACGACAACTTTCTCCAACTGCATTACTGTTATCGGCAGCTAAGAAATGTTGGGGCGAAGGCAAAGCAATATGTTACAATTAAATAGAGGAAAATCTGAAGAAAGAAAGAAAGTAAGAAGGAAAGAAAGATAACAGACAACGTAAAAGACAGAACTGATAGATACTCCGAAGATTCCATTCTGGTCCACTATGCTATCGCCTCGCTGATAGAAATAAACCGTATTAATGTGGCCGGGGGAGTGGACGGGAACGACACCAAATCAAGTTAGATGTGACCGGGCTTGGTCACAGTGACAAATCAAGTCTAGTGTGACAGGGTGAGAATGGGGTGGAATCTTTTATCAATGTTCATCTGTTGTTTTACTGGCGACTGCCAGAGGTGGTGCTTACAGATATGAATTGGAACATAACCCAGGTGGTTCTTTTGGAGACTCGTAACTGTGTTTATGTTTTAGGCTGCATGATCGTCGAAAATATGGTAACATTCTTTTCTCAATTACCTGATGTAAACAAACGACACTTCCTACTGACGTTCAGGAAATAAGTTCAAGCTGGATTAAATATGAATGAACACCTTTATTAAGTGTCTGCACACTCTGACAACTTCATAATAGTTCATAAATACATGTGCTTCTGTGGTATACAAACCAGTCATCCCAAGAAATAACACACAGCCATCGAACTTACAAGATGGTCCAAACCCCAAAATCACTGCATCGCTCGTCTCGTGCCTAAAACCAACTCACTTAACTCCCTTCTCTCAAAACCATCACTTCCGTCCTAGCTACTGAGCAAATCTACCCTAAGTTCGATGACGTCATTCCTGAACACTTTAATTAAATCACTCATAGGATTTGTGACTAGTGCTATTACACTAACTAGACACGCTCAAATACTTAGTGTTTAATCTTGCTAAGTATTCTTACCCTAACTATAATTAAGTGGCAGCACCTTAGTGTTAATCCGACGTAACAGTCCGTACTGTCACATACGCCCGGGGCCACTAAAGTGTATCCCGTAGGGAGACACTTTATTCCCTAGAAAATAAATTTACTAACTCTAAAACAAAATTATTGGGATTCATGTAACCCACCATAAATCATGTTGGAAGGACTACAATAAACAATAGATGGGAATAATGGATGAAATAACACCATTAACATTTCTAAAAAAAAAAAAATCGATCATGAAGGGGTAGGGACTGATGGACATAACATAAACGAGGGACACATGGAAAAAAAAGAAACTATGGAGGTTATGGTAGCTACAAATAGTACTAATAAGTGGCAAAAAAAATATATGGGCAAAATAGAACAGTAACTAACAATCATCAACGAACTAACAAAACGCTTTATGGGTTTATAGTCATCAATATCTCTCACACTTGTGCGAATCATAAAACATAAAATAACATGACAAGCGAGTTAACGTCGCAAGGAAAAAAAACTGGCAAAAAAAATATGGCGGGTGCACATAAAATATAGCGGATGCCCAAAATGGCTGTCACCCTACACTTCGCTGAAGTGGGTGATGAAAAAAAATATATGAATGGAGGAAATGGAAATAGAACCACAAAACCTGGTAGCAAAGTATGGGCAAAATGGGTAAGTCTCATTAAAAAAAATGACTTTGCCGGTGTAACAATAACCGGAAACAATGAATGGAATGGAAACATGGTAATCAATGGACAATGGTATAGAATATATAAATGGGCAAATAGTTAAATCACACGTATGAGTGTCGGTGTAACAATGACTGAAAATTCAAACAATCATAATGCAATATGGTGTCATCATCATAATAAATCGTGAATGATGCCAACATTAGTGGCGGGTGAAGATGTACATTAGTTAATCACTTTTATTTGGTACAACAGAACGATATAAACCTAAAAAAAATCTGGGTAAAATCTTACGTCAGAAACATGGCAAAAAGAAAAACACCAAAAAAAATCATAGGGGTACACAAGATGGTCAAATATTACATCAGTCAAAAATAATGTGACATAATGACGCTAACGTGTGTAAAAGGGAACTACATCAACTACAATATATCAGGACTGCAGAGATCGTCACCCGTGTGTTGCCGGGGCCCGAAAGGGGAGCAAAGAATAGTAACACTGCACCCTACCATGCATGTCGTAAAAAGCGACTAAGGAGGGTTTGGGCATGGGGCTGTTTACCCCATCCCGTAAAAACTTCGCACAGTGGGCTGATCACCTGCTTGTCAACCAATCTGATTATGGAAACAGCGATAGATTGTTTGGTCTGTTTTTGTTCCACAAAGACGCCACTAGGCGTGGTGGAAACAGCGATAGATTGATCAATTTGTTGTTGCCCTAAGACGCCACTAGGCGTACTGGCCACATACTGCTTTGCCGGTTGGTGGCTAAGGATGGAAGAAGCAGAGATCGTCTGAGTTCGTGGATCTCCATCAGCAGTGGTCGAAAGGATGTTGTAAGGGAACTGTCCATGTACTGGCATAATCGACAATGTCTTTCTTGCGGACCAAAAGTATAACATCTCTCCATAAATAGCGATCATTGGACTTTCCTATCTGAACTGGAAATGTGCGTAAAGTGTGTAACCCAGATGTTCAAGGATGCGTAACGATTGGACTTCAAGGTAGCATCAGGATCAATCAATTCAGCAGGAGGGGTATTGTGTAGGAGACCTGCATCGGAAGACACGAGAAGCAGGGTCGACTTCATGTTAAAAATAAAAGAAGGGCAGGAAATGTCAACCTGACCGGAGACGGCATCTGGAGGTAAGTGCAGTTCAATTTGTAAACATCTTTGCAAAAATGTTCATTGTTTCCAATCTTTCAATGGCTAACAATAACAGGCGAGGATCGTACTGTGTAAGTTGGGATGTAGGAACAATAGCATGGACTACGGGAGTGGACGAAAACGGGAGGGTCGGGGTGGAGGCTGCGGACTGGTATGAGGATAACGGAGGGGAACACGCAATCTACGGGACGGAGGTGTGACAGGGGGAGGGAGAGGCGGAGGAGAGGGACTACGGTAAGGAGAATGAACAGAACCACGGGAGCGACGAAAACGGGTTCGTACATGGGCAGCCCGCTGGTGAAGGGGCTTAGGAAAGGGAACAGAATCGTAAATTAATTTTGGATGACAACGTCTAAAGAGAAAACGAGCTGAGGGAAGAGGAACATCAGGTCCAATATCAAAAGAAGAATAATCGGGGGAAGAGTCAAGATCACTAATCTTATTTTTCGGCCAATAAATTCTACGGCCTTCGTCGTCCGTTATATGCTGGAGCTCATCCGACCTGTATCCAATTTCGTCGGGACCCATAACTCTATCCTCCCCACTTGACGAATCGAATTCTGATTCTATGTCAAGCTGGTACTTTTCTTGTACTGTATCAAGGTCGGAGGGAGGCGGAGGAAAATAACCATAAGGAGAAAGAGAAGGTTCAACATTTGAAGAGTCAGTCTCATGTTCTGTATCAAGGTCGGAGGGAGGCGGAGGAAAATAACCATAAGGAGAAAGAGAAGATTCAACATCTGAAGAGTCAGACTCATGTTCTGTATCAAGGTCGGAGGGAGGCGGAGGAAAATAACCATAAGGAGGAAGAGAAGATTCAAAATCTGAAAAGTCAGACTCAGGTTCTTTATCAAGGTCGGAGGGAGGCGGAGGAAAATAACCATAAGGAGAAAGAGCGGGGTCAGAAGAGAGATAAACAGAGGGAGGAAAAGCGGGGTCTGAAGGGAGGTGAACAGAGGGAGGAAAAAAGGAGTCTGAAGAGAGGTGAACAGAGGGAGGAAAAGCGGGGTCAGAAGAGAGGTGAACAGGGGGAGGAAGGGAGGTATGGACAGGAGTTGCGGCAGTAATAGGAGGTACAATAATATCATGCTGAGGCGAAGCATGAGAGGGACCTGGAGTAACGGAGGGTAACTCAGCCAAGCGAGCATCACGGGAGAGGATACGTGAGTACAGCTCAGGAGGAGGGATATGAACCTCAGCGGTGGAACAGGAATGATAACGTCTGTTAAAGGTTTTTCTCCACTGTGTTACTGGCTTTATATATGCTCTTGGTCCATTTTCTGTCGTTACCATACATCTTTCTTTGTCACTGGTAACATTATTTATTTCAAATATCTTTCCTTGTTTGATTACATTGATAACGTTTCTCACTGTAATTCGACAGTGTCTTTTATTGAGACTGTTCCAGCTAGCTGTTGAATGGGTGAATCCATCATTAAAAAACAGTTAGGAGCTGGTCACGGGCACCAAATCAAGTAGCTGAATCCATCGTAAAAAGGCAGTTACGAGCTGGTCAACGGCACCAAATCAAGTTATGTGGCCGGGGGAGTGGACGGGAACGACACCAAATCAAGTTAGATGTGACCGGGCTTGGTCACGGTGACAAATCAAGTCTAGTGTGACAGGGTGAGAATGGGGTGGAATCTTTTATCAATGTTCATCTGTTGTTTTACTGGCGACTGCCAGAGGTGGTGCTTACAGATATGAATTGGAACATAACCCAGGTGGTTCTTTTGGAGACTCGTAACTGTGTTTATGTTTTAGGCTGCATGATCGTCGAAAATATGGTAACATTCTTTTCTCAATTACCTGATGTAAACAAACGACACTTCCTACTGACGTTCAGGAAATAAGTTCAAGCTGGATTAAATATGAATGAACACCTTTATTAAGTGTCTGCACACTCTGACAACTTCATAATAGTTCATAAATACATGTGCTTCTGTGGTATACAAACCAGTCATCCCAAGAAATAACACACAGCCATCGAACTTACAAGATGGTCCAAACCCCAAAATCGTGCCTAAAACCAACTCACTTAACTCCCTTCTCTCAAAACCATCACTTCCGTCCTAGCTACTGAGCAATTCTACCCTAAGTTCGATGACGTCATTCCTGAACACTTTAATTAAATCACTCATAGGATTTGTGACTAGTGCTATTACACTAACTAGACACGCTCAAATACTTAGTGTTTAATCTTGCTAAGTATTCTTCTTCTTCTTCTTCCATCCTTAGCCACCGACCGGCAAAGCAGTGTGTGGCCAGTACGCCTAGTGGCGTCTTAGGGCAACAACAAACTGATCAATCTATTGCTGTTTCCACCACGCCTAGTGGCGTCTTTGTGGAACAAAAACAGACCAAACAATCTATCATTGTTTCCGTAATCAGATTGGTTGGCAAGCAGGTGATCAGCCCACTGTGCTAAGTATTCTTACCCTAACTATAATTAAGTGGCAGCACCTTAGTGTTAATCCGACGTAACAGTCCGTACTGTCACATTAAAACAAACGACCAACTTTGCTTGCTCTCAGAATAGACGACACAAACGGAAGACTGGGATAGAGAAACATAGATAGAAGAAAAGAGAGACCAAGTGTCGTAAATTTTTAAGATAGGTCAGAAGATATTTATGGTCCCGTCTGAGCAGAGGTGATAGTGGTAAATAAGTGAGAAGTAAGGTATAAGAAATAGATTTCACGAGTGAATAGTTTAAGGGTAGAATCTGTCTCTGGATTGAGAAGATACTATAGTCCAGCCTATCTTTACGACGGTAATTTATTATAAGACAATCCTACTCTCCATACATGTAACATATACGTTTAACCACTCTCACACACACACACACACACACACACACACACAAATATGTGACTACAGGACACACAACCGTGAAAAAAACTATGGTTACTGGGTATGGGTCTGACCAAAACAAAAAGTTTAGTTAGTTTGTTGTTTATTATCATTTAAACTTCACAACATCGAATATCAAAAGAATAAAATACATCAAAATTACGTATAGAGAATTAACAGAATGCTTTTGCCCTCCCCTCGATGAAATGATAAGTACCCAACCACGTTAATAACCCCAAAGGTCAAAAGGTTAGCAATAGGTTACGGTATATAGACAGTAAAGTGAGCAAAATTCCTAATACGTGCTACCCCGTAAAGTAAACAATTGTTAAAGCCAAATAAGATAGTTTGGTACAAGCTACATTAACAAGAAAATATTCAATCTCTCGCTCTCTCTTATGTGGCCACGTTCTCTCTTTCCTTACCTAATCTGGTGTCATTTCCAGTCATGTATAATTATCCTAAATATAGTTATCGATGACCAAGAACACACAGAGTTTGACTCATTTAACATCGGCGGGTACCAGATCCCGGAAATCAGATATGCTGACGACACAGTCCTCCTATCGACCAACCCAGAAGGACTTGAACAATTAATTCTGTCCACCAAAAAACACAGCGAGGCCCAGAATCTATACCTAAACACCAAGAAGACCAAAGTATTGACAACAGACAAAGTAAAGACCAATCCAGAAATTGAAATTGATAACGAAGAACTGGAAAGTGTTAATGAATTCGAATACTTAGGATCAATCATCAACAGCTCTGGCGACTGCGCAGTAGAAATTAAAAGAAGACTTGCAATTGCTTCACATAAACTAATACAGATGAAAAACCTATGGCAAGGCACAAGCAAAGAAACAAAGTTACAACTGATCAGAGCATGTATATTCCCAGTAGCAACATACGGCTGCGAGACTTAGACACTCAATAAAACAGTTGCAAAAAAGATTACATCATTCGAAATGAAATGCTACAGAAGGATGTTGAGAATACCCCGGACAGAAAAAAACCCAACAGAGAAGTACTGCACTCACTAAACGTACAGGAACATTGGATCCTAAATACCATCGCAATAAGGAAGCTGAAATTTTTCGGTCGTATAAAAAGACATAATAGTCTGGAAAAAACAATGATGGAAGGTATGGTCCCTGGAAAAAGGGGAAGGGGTCGACCTAGACGACGGTGGACCCAGGACATCACAGAGAGTCTGAACTTGTCTTTGGCTGATGCAGGTCGAATTGCCCAGAATCGTGATGCGTTCAGAGCAGCTGTAATGGAGACAACGTTCTGGAAAGAATACGTCACATGATGATGATAGTTATCGATATTGGTAATGTCAGGTTTCAGTGGCGAACTTGGCCCCAGTCCAGCCTTAACAGTAACTTTATAAAGGTGGACGCCAAGTGTGGTGAGGTAATCCTGGATCGATATTGTCACCTTGGCTAGTTAATGCTAGAAGAATCGAGATATAGTGTTCACTGCAAGGAATGGAAAACGAATACTTCTGGTATTTGGACCCAGCTAGTTGCTACAAATTGTTACTGATGTTGGTATGCGATTGATTAGATAGATCCTACCGGCTAACCTTGATGGGTGCTGATTCTGAAATAGCGTGACTCGTCTGGATAAATATCCTCTTGGAATAAAACGACTATCAGAAGTCGGGAGAACAGTTATTGTTATTTCACCACAATGGGCTGATAAAAATGCAAGAAAATATATCTGGGTATTTGGTAAGTCCCGTTAAAATTTTACTTATCAAAATGTTCGTTCGTCTCTGTGGCCCGTCCTGTTTACAACTGAAATTTGGAGACGCGCCAGCCAACAGAAGACAACTTTACTTCCACTCAGTAAAAAATCGAGATACGGCCCAAGATATGGCCACGTAAAAAACGTTAGTTGCCGTTGAACAAGTTGTCACAATCAGAAATGAAACAATCTCCACGAAATGCTAATAACACACTTTCACAAAGGTTCTAGAATAACGAGCTAGATTATTCAAAAAAATCTGAGCGACAACTGATAATGGTTAGAGGAAGACGCGGTTTATATAGGATCATCGTATTTGATCCCAGAAGGCTGTTACTTTTCGCACTTCTCGTGCATAGCAGAAATTCAGGATACTAATTCCCCCGATCAAGGTTCCTCGTTCACTTCAGTCGGCCGCTGCTAACGACAACAAAGATTAGTCTATGTAGCGGGCTCCAGTCTGCGAATTTTCCTGTTTCTCGAGATAAAAGAGATACCTTTCCCTGAATGTATGGACATCACAGGATTTGCTCCCCTCGTAGAGAAACTTCAAAAGCTGTTACCTTCCACGTGTTTTGCCCGTGCTATCTGCCAGTGATCATAATACTGACAAATCAGCTCGAGTGAGAAACTCAGGTAAACAAACGTGATTCGCTCCTCTGAATGAATGACAGTTTGCGGAGTTTGTAAACAAGCTCGCAAGCTCGTTTGGCATGGTCAAGTAGACAAAAGAGGCATGGATTAAAATCTGAGTCAGGAAGTCAGAAATTGCGTGGTTTGGCTTTAGCAAATGGTAGGCATTAAATGGGAAAGCAAGGGCTGTCAGATTACTGTATCACTATTTACATTTCCACGTCACAGTACGTCCGGGCTTTGAAGATGTGAAACCCTTTCATATCTCATTTATGGAAACAGAGGTACTGTCATCCGCCGTGTCGGAGTGATTGCTAACTTCCATTTCATCATCCTCCTCCATGCTCCAATTTCGACTCATAAAATCTGCTCCTACATTCTTGTCGCATAGATATTTATGATCAATAAATTTTCTATATTCTTTCTTTTCTACCCGTTTCCTCTACTTTATTATCGCTCTTTCATCTTTTTCATGTTTTTCGCATTCGTTCGTTTGCGACAAAATTTACTTTCCCATTCTGACGTTTACCTGTTTCTTTTTTCTTACTGGTAACACATGTTATTACATCAGATGTCAGTCGCTGCAGAGACGGAATGTGTGATAATTCGTTTCGCCAGACATAGATGCAGACAATTGTCTACATTTTCATCTGTCACGCGAGTTTCTTCGGCTAAAGTTCTAGGCGAGGTGTGGAAACGGCCATCTAATGAGACATATCGTCTACATTGTCACCTGACACCACGCTCCTTCGGCCAGTCACTTGGCCTGAGGTGTGGAAAGCGCCAGACATGCATCGCTCAAAACGGCCACATGTCGTGTGAGGCGTTAAGACGCGTTTTGGCAGGTTATGGCAGGGTCTGAGCTAATGTGAAGTGTTAGGAGAGGGGGAGATACCGGTGCTATTTCAGGTTTGCGAAATAGCGTGCATCCTTTGTCTGTTTAAGATATATCTACTCGAGAGAGTTTTAGAATGGTCATTCATACTCAAGATTCGCAGTAGACAGATCACTCGGGCTAGGAAATATCTTGTATATTGAAAAAGTTCTGAGTTTCTTGGCTACATTTAGCCGAGTTCTAGACTACCATTATATTGAAGGATTCTAGTTTCGTGGTATTTAATCTGTAGTTCTGTGTGGAGGTAAATATTAGATATCTAGTATTATTTGTGAGTGATTAAGGGTTAATCGCCGATTTATTTCATTAGTTTCTTTTGTGCAGTAGGATTGATTTATAAGTCTGTTATATTCTCTAGCTGACGTGTTTCAGTGGAAAGCAGAATAAATTATAATTTATTGCTTAAAACTCATGCAGCTATAAAATAATTCTATTTAACTGACCAGTCGAGAATATTTAAACTAACTTATAACTGCATAGATTCATCATTGAGTATTGACGAAATACGTATGTATTTCTAATTCATGATGATTGATTTTATGAATATAACTTATTTCACGAGAAGTTTTAAACGATAAGTCAAGCTCTCCGCTTGCAGTTTATAATGTAAGTTATAACCGGAGTACATAGTATGTACAGTATTTGATATGTTGTTTTCTTTATACAGTGAAAACTGGGGGTGACCCAACTTTGCCAGCGTTGAGTACACGAGAAATATCTGTGAAGAACTAAAACATTTTCCTTAAAGACTTGGTGTTAACCTTTACAAGAACTTTAAGATTTTAATGAAATAACTGCGCCTACCGACCTAGATTTAATTTCTTCCTGATAAAACATCAAGTACATGTCAGCCCTTGGGGCGAGTAACATATTACAAGAAACTAACATTCCGACGATTTTGAAACCTTGTGGTGTGACCCAGAATTTTACCTTTGATCGAAGTTACAAACCTGCTATTTTTCCTAAGTAGTGGAAACCTCGTGATTCTGACCCTGTGAGCCCGTTTAAACTTTCTTACCCAAACTGATTCAAGTGACCTTAACAGTAATCTTAAAATAAACTGGTGAAGTGAATGCTCCCAGGAGCAGGGGAAGAAACCTGTATCTGCAGAGCTGGGATTCTCTTTATCCAAAGAATACAGATTCACTGTAGAGAAGTGTCATAAAGTTTGCGCCAGACGGGGAACAACAGCACGATTGTAGGTAAGAATGTGTGACAGGGATCCCTGATGACTGAATCGAGTGAATGCAGGACTGAGCGATTCCTTGTGGTATTTTTGCACCCATTTTTTTCTTGCTGTCTTAAATTTCTTTATGCAAGTTTTGTTGCTAACAAATATTTTTCCTTAGGATAGAGCAGAGTATCCAAGTCTGTTCATACCTTTAAAGGGAAGACTTAGATTAAATCATATGTATCCGTGACTCTTTGGGGCTATCACTTTTCTTCTAACAGGACTGTGGGCTATTCATCGAGGGAAAGGATCATACTGTGGGTCTATCATTCGTGTAACATTTTTATTGACTTTATGACTATTTGTATATGCTTTGATGTAATTTTATGTGATGTGTTGTGATGGAATTTTCTGATAATTAAAAATTCCCTTTAACTTAATCAGTGTGTCGGGTCAGCTCGTTCCAAAATACCTATATAATCATTGTTATAGTTTTCCCCACGTGTGTGCGTCTACATGTCGTCAATTGTGTGATTGTGCACGTGAGTGGAGATATATATATATATATATATATATATATATATATATATATATATATATATATATATATATATATATATATATATATATATATACACATATATATACACATATATATACACACACACACATATATATATATATATATATATATATATATATATATATATATATATATATATATATATATATAGATGTAGTCAACAGACTGTCTGACTCCTCTAGATCTGTTGTAGAAGATAGGCTAAAAGAGAGAAAAGATTCTCGATTTCAGAGACAGCCTCTATTGATTTCTACCATCTCACTCGTGGAAATCTATTTCTACTATCATCTCTCACTGTGGCTATCACTCATTCTAATCTATTAAGAAGGGACCAACCCAAGTCTTAATTCCCCTATCAAAAATCTACGACAATTCTCTTTTCCTGGTATATATTGTACTTTAAATGAATACACACTAAACAGCAAAGCCCAACGCATAATCTTTGCGTTAAATTCCTTATTGGCTCCAAGAAACGCCAATGGAGCATAGTCCGTCTGTACCCTGAATAAAACGCCATACATATATTCATGATGCCTTCTTATTCTGTTCACGAGTGCAAACATTCCCTCTCCACGGTCGAATAATTCCTTTCTGCTGTATTCAGTTTGCGGCTGCCGTATGCAACTGGAAATAACAGGTTCGGATTCTTGTCATCTGCCTGAAGCAGTGTTGACCTGATTCCTTGTCCTGAGGCATCTACACGCAAAATGAAAGGTTTCTTAAGGTCAGGTAACCGTAAAATCGGGTATTTGGATAGACGCTCCTTGAGAGTGACGTAAGCGTGTTCACACTCTGCATTCCAAATAACTTTATCGAGTTTTCCCTTCTTTGTGAGGTCAGTATGGGGTGCTGTCAGCCATTAAAGTTTTTAATGAACTTTTGGTAGTATGCACACAGTGATAAGAACGAACGCGTGTCTTTCTTTGTTTTAGCCCTCTTCGCTGCACGTATTTTCTCGATGTTTTTGGCAACTGGCCACATACAACCTTGAGAAATTGTATGCCTTAGGAAGTCAAGCTTTTCAAAGCCGATTAAACATTTGCTAGGATGGGCGGTAAGGCCAGCTTCCTTTAGTCTCCTGAGGAGCATAGCGACCGTAGCAATATGTTCTTCGTAGTTGTCCGTTGCAATCAGTATATCGTCCATGAAATTGTGGATATGTGGACTGTGCAAGGGTTCTAAAAGCTTTTTCATCATTCTGGTGAAGACTCCTGGAGCGTTGTGCAAACCGAAAGGCATAACGTTGAAAGTGTAATGTCCTTCGCTGGTGCTAAAAGCTAATAACGGTTTAATTTCCTCCTTGACTGGTATTTGGTAATAACCTTTACTCAGGTCAATCTTGGAGAAAATTTTTGCCTTGCTAAGTTTGGTGAACAGTTCAGATGCGTTCTGCAGTGGTTCAAGCTGGAATTCCGTTACTGTGTTAAGTAAGCGGTAGTCAATACACAGCCGAACTTCCTTATTAGGTTTTTGTAACAGTACGATGCTCGAGCTATAGGGCGATGTAGACTCGCTAATGATCCCAACTTTGCGTAGTTTGTCTATATCTCCACATAACGTGTCTGCTTTCGCATACGGAAATAGGTAAACTCTGGTTCGCACAGGTGTCTCGTTTGTCAGTTTCATATCGAACTCTGCGAGATGAGTTCGACCAGGTATGTCCGTTAAGACTCCGAGTACTGTTTCAATAACGCTTTAGTTTCTGTCTGTTGTGCTTCAGAGAGAGTGTCACCAAATTTAACATCTTTGTAAGATTCCGTTTGTTGCAATGGGTATTCCATGCAACTATCGTCATCTTCCTCATCTTCGGTTGCTATGGCGACCGCCAGGGGATGTTCGGGAGAAGGCACCGGTCTTTCCGAATATTTCTTTAACAGATTTATATGGTAGACTTTTTCCTTTCCTTTAATAGAGATCTTGTAGTTAGTTCTCGAGATCTTTTTAAGGACGGTAAACGGCCCTTGCCATCCGATACGTAGTTTGTTGCTTCCGTAGGAAGTAACAGCAAAACTTTCTCTCCTGGTTGCAATTCTCTCTCTTTCACTGCTCTATTGTATCGTTTAACGTGCTTCACGTGTGCTCGCTTAAGGTTGGTTGTTGCTAGATCCCATCCTAGTTGTAACCTTTCCTTAAGTTCCGATACATATTTACTTGCTGAGACGACTGTCTCATCAGCCTTCTGGTCTGTCAGTGACCGGAGTAAGGCTTCAAGCGGGCCCTTGATAGGTCTGCCAAATAAGAGTGTAGCTGGTGGTAAACCTGTAGATGCCTGTAGGACTTCCCTGTAGGCGAATAAGGCTGCAGGAATGAAAAGGTCCCAATATTCAGGTTTCTCTTGTACCAGCTTACGTAACATCATGGTGAGGCTGCCGTTGAAGCGTTCCACGAGCCCATTTCCGGCCGGATGATACGGGCTGGTGTGAATGTGTTTGGCCCTCAAGATCTTAAAGATCTCTTCCATTAACAGGCTACGGAATTGGGATCCGTTATCCATCAAAACTTGTTGAGGGAATCCCAACCGTATAAAAATCTGCACTAGGGCTTCTGCGACATGCTTGGAATCTGTGCATGTTAGCGGTATAGCCTCGGCCCACATAGTGCATGTGTCGACTAAGGTCAGGATAAACCTGTTCCTTCTTTTAGTCCTTTCTAGGGGTCCTATAATGTCGACTGCAACCCGTTAAAATGGTGTCCCCACCATTGGCATTTCTCCCATGGGAACTGGGGGTGTCCAATGCTTGGGTGCCACACGTTGGCACTTGGCGCAGGATTTCACTTATCTGATAATATCAGTGTTCATTCCTGGCCACCAATAGTGAGTCGATATTCGCTGAATAGTGGCGTTTTGTCCCATATGTCTGCTAAAGGGAAGAGAGTGCCCCATTTCTAAGATTTGGTCTCTGTACTGCGTCGGTACTAGGAGCTGATTATGTCCCTGTTCAGGGTCGGCCGTTCTTCGATACAGCACTCCATCCTTAGAAAAGTTGTCACCGTTGTGTCAGGGGTCCTTGGCCATGGGCAGTTTCCTAAAGCAGGGCTGCAAGGTAGGGTCCTTTTGTTGTGCCTCTTTTAGTTCCTTAGGTAACATGTTAGGCGCAGGCTCCCATTCCTTCTTGGTTTGCCCTCTTGTGGTTACTGCTGCTACAATCGGCTCTTTCGGTCTCCCTATAAATACGTATCTACAACCAAGTATGACTGGGTAGATCGGATCATCCATTATAGCCACTTTGATAACACCTCTGACGAAATCAGAGTGTATCTCCACCAGTGCGATGGGAAGCTTTATGGGTACATCTCCTTTGAAAACTCCACATAATTTGACGGTTTCTTCTGTCTCTTGACCCGGTTTGACCAAATGCCCTGCGACAATACAATCAAAAGACAAACCTGTATCAAACATACAATAAGTTGAAGTCCCGTTCAATAAAACAGTTCCTCGCGTTGAAGGCCTCTCACCTCCAGGTTGAGAATAACTGACATTCCTCCTCCTTTGCGAGTCTGTTTGCAAGCAACCGATCTGATTTTCCCGGTGTGCTTGCCCTGATCAGATGTCCCTGGCGCGGGGTTTTCCCTTTGTCGTGCCCTTTCTGGCTGCGGTGCCATGCAGGACGGTTATGCTGATCATGGTTGTTGGTGGGGTATCTGTTTTTGTAGAATTTCGATTTTTCATGAGGAGGATTCTGGGGTACAGTTTCTCTTTGGTTTTGGTGATGAGAAGAATGGGAAGACTGCTCTAGATTATTTTTTCAAGAAGGCTCATCTGTTGGTTTGCGTTTTGCGCCTGGCAGCTCGGCTAATGCATTTATGTAACGCTCAGACTTACTGAAAATGTCTTCCAGCTTTACAGCGCCTTGTTCAGCCAGAAATCTACGGGTTTCACTTGAGAAAGTGCTTTTTATTTGCTCGGTTAAAATAAACTCTTTTAACCCTTCAAAAGTGCAAGGGAGCCCTGAAAGCTCCAGGCACTTCGTCAAATATCCCTTTAGACGTGAAGAGAACTGGTGAAATGTCTCAGTTCCTTCCTTCCTGCTGTTTCAGAACAGTTGCAAAAATTTGCGAGCGTTTATTTCGAAACGCTCAAGTAAAGCTTTCTTAAATATGTCGTAATTGTCTTGATGGCTGCTTCCCAGTTTCGCGTATGCATCATACGCATTACCTTTTAAAGCCTGGGCAAGCTTCAAACACCATCGCAAACTTTCTAAACCATACAGTGTTGCCATTCTCTCAAATTTTTCTAGATAAGAGTCAATTTTTTTTCATTGGGGCTTGGGAAGGACTCCAGGGCAAAAGACATAGCTGCTAGTTGAGGCGATTGAGTACTGGACTGATCAGTTAAAGGTGACTGAGGTGAAGACGGCTCTCCATTGCTGAAGTTAGACGTTGCACCGCGACTTTGGACCTCTAGAGTCTTAAGCGCCAGTTCGTGCTGACGTCGTTGCTCATTTTCTCTTTCCTCATGTTGTCTCTCCTTCTCACTCTGTCTTTCCTCTGTTGTCTTTCCCTCTCTCGCTCCTTGTCTCTGCGAGTTTCCATTTCCGCCTCAATTGTCTTCTGCTCCCATTGACGCTCTTCTCTATCCTCCTAGCTTCTTCTGCTATTTCCTTCTCTCTAGCTTTTGCTTCCTTTTTTCTAGCTTCTGCTTCCTTCTTCTCCGTGTCATATTTGTCAAGTTCTTCGTTGACAAAAGCTATCACTTCTGCACCTTGTAGTCCTACTTCCCTTGCTTCCTCTCTTAGCATTGCTCTAAGTTTTGCACGCTCAGCCATGGCAAAATAACTGACTGCGAAGTACTCGAGAAAGAAAGAAGAAAAAGGATACCGTGCTCCCGAACAAGTAAAGTGAAAAAGCAACAAAATTTTTACCCTGCTTTTACTGTGTTACATCCTCCCTGTTATCAGTTATCTAACCTATCGCTGCTGTTACCTGGCAGAAGCTCCTAACGCAGACGACTTAATCCATAAAGATGGCAGATCAGACTAAAAACTGAAAAAAACTACAATGACTACTGTGGAAACTTTTTTTTAAATAAAATATTACGGGAAAAAAATTTCCCTGTATATCCACTACACTCTCCCACCCCTGAAGTCAGTTATTGGAGTTAAAGAAGGCTATTAACTTGGCGATAGCCAAAATGCTCTTCTTTTGCTCAGCTCTTACTCCACTGCTCAAAAAAAAAATTTTGTGATTGATACACAATCACGCATACCAGCGTTTTTTCTTGCACCAAATAATGGTATAACATATCTCCAACAAAGATCACCAATCAAAATCAAACTATATGTAAATTATAAAATAGCTGTGGAAAGAACAATTTCTAATTTGTGTGATCAGAACCCAGAAATAGAACGTTGTCTTCTTCTTCTTCTTCCGTCCTTAGCCACCGACCGTCAAAGCAGTCAGTGGCATTACGCCTAGTGGCGTCTTAGGGCAACAGCAGATAGGTTTTCTTTGCCATTGTTTCCCATCACGCCTAGTGGCGTCTTTAGGGCAACGGCAAATCAACCCATCTGCTGTTGTTTCCGTAATCGAAAGAACGTTGTCTAGGGGATAATTATTATTAATATTCCTTAACTTACAAAACAAGACGCACAGCACACTCTATCTAGATGAAAATTAAGAATCAATACCAGACGTTAGTCGATTATCCAGACTCAGACTTAGATCAAATCCTCGAGACGAGGGAACATTCTGTTGTGCTTGCTCCAGATCTAGATAAAATCCCGGACGAGCCACCATTCTGTCGTAAATTTTTAAGATAGGTCAGAAAATATTTATGGTCCCGTCTGAGCCGAGGTGATAGTGGTAAATAAATGAGAAGTAAGGTATAAGAAATAGATTTCACGAGTGAATAGTTTAAGGGTAGAATCTGTCTCTGGATTGAGAAGATACTCTAGTCCAGCCTATCTTTACGACAAAAAACTATGGTTACTGGGTATGGGTCTGACCAACACACAAAGTCTAGTTAGTTTGTTGTTTATTATCATTTAAACTTCACAACATCGAATATCAAAAGAATCAAATACACCAAAATTAAGTATAGAGAATTAACAGAATGCCTATGCCCTCCCCTCAATGAGATGATAAGAACCCAACCAAGTTAATAACTCCAAAGATCAAAAAGTTAGCAATAGGTTACGGTATATAGACAGTAAAGTGAGCAAAATTCCTAATACGTGCTACCCCGTAAAGTAAACAATTGTTAAAGCCAAATAAGATAGTTTGGTACAAGCTACATTAACAAGAAAATATTCAATCTCTCGCTCTCTCTTACGTGCCCACGTTCTCTCTTTCCTTATCTAATCTGGTGTCATTTCCAGTCATGTATAATTATCCTGGATATAGTTATCGATATTGGTAATGTCAGGTTTCAGTGGCGAACTTGGCCCCAGTCCAGCCTTAACAGTAACTTTATAAAGGTGGACGCCAAGTTTGGTGAGGTAATCCTGGATCGATATTGTCACCTTGGCTAGTTAATGCTAGAAGAATCGAGATATAGTGTTCACTGCAAGGAATGGAAAACGAATACTTCTGGTATTTGGACCCAGCTAGTTGCTACAAATTGTTACTGATGTTGGTATGCGATTGATTAGATAGATCCTACCGGCTAACTCTGGTGGGTGCCGATTCTGAAATAGCGTGACTCGTCTGGATAAATATCCTCTTGGAAAAAAACGACTATCAGAAGTCGGGAGAACAGTTATTGTTATTTCACCACAATGGGCTGATAAAAATGCAAGAAAATATATCTGGGTATTTGGTAAGTCCCGTTAAAATTTTACTTATTAAAATATTCGTTCGTCTCTGTGGCCCGTCCTGTTTACAACTGAAACTTGGAGACGCGTCAGCCAACAGAAGACAACTTTACTTCCACTCAGTAAAAAATCGAGATACAGCCCAAGATATGGCCAAGTAAAAAACGCTGGTCGCCGTTGAACAAGTTGCCACAATCAGAAATGAAACAATCTCCACGAAATGCTAATAACACACTTTCACGATGGTTCTAGAATAACGAGCTAGATTATCGAAAAAAATCTGAGCGACAACTGATAATGGTTAGAGGAAGACGCGGTTTATATAGGATCATCGTATTTTGATCTCAGAAGGCTGTTACTTTTCGCACTTCTCGTGCATAGCAGAAATTCAGGAAGCTAATTCCCCCGATCAAGGTTCCTCGTTCACTTCTGTCGGCCGCTGGTAACGACAACAAAGATTAGTCTATGTAGCGGGCTCCGGTCTGCGAATTTTCCTGTATCTCGAGATCAAAGAGATACCTTTCCCTGAATGTATGGACATCACAGGATTTGCTCCCCTCGTAGAGAAACTTCAAAAGCTGTTACCTTTCACGTGTTTTGCCCGTGCTATCTGCCAGTGATCATAATATTGACAAATCAGCTCGAGTGAGAAACTCAGGTAAACAAACGTGATTCACTCCCCTGAATGAATGACAGTTTGCGGAGTTTGTAAACAAGCTCGCACGCTCGTTTGGCATGGTCAAGTAGACAAAAGAGGCGTGGATTAAAATGTGAGTCAGACAGTCAGAAATTGCGTGGTTTGGCTTTAGCAAATGGTAGGTATTAAATGGGAAAGCAAGGGCTGTCAGATTACTGTATCACTATTTACATTTCCACGTCACACCCAGGATGGATTAAATAGAAAGTTTTTATCTTTGCAGTACCGCCTCCGGGTTTGATGAGGAGTGTTGATGATATCCTGTCAAGGACACAGAATTTGTCACTGTAGTCTGAAACCAGGACAGCAAGTAACGAGATGTACAATTGATCTTTTAATCACTACAGGGTCTTCCCGCAGTTGGGATTTATGTGTGTAATTGGCAAAGTACGTATTGGATTATGCAAGTGACACGGCCATTTGATGTAGTTCAGGCTGAATACAACTGTCTGCAGTTTATGAGTCAACAAACATTGCACTAAACACAACATTGGCCAACTGTTTTTAATGTTATTCGGTTTATTTTCTGCTTATATTTGTTTAATGCTGGCTGAACAAGTGATAAAACAACAGTGTTTGCTGGAAACTGAAGCACAGTTGACTAAATTTATGGTACTATTTCTCTAACGGAGGCTGATTAGAAAAGTTAAAGAATACCTTTTGGATTGTTTGCTGCAATAAATAACCATTAAATTTGTAACTGCCCGAAAAAAGTTCACAGATGCATTCATAAAGATTACCGTCAAAAACAGACATGCCAAGTTAACAAATCATGAAGAGAAAGCATACTGAACTGAATAAATGTTCTCTATCTGATGTGCTAAAACAGTGCAAATTATTCATAAAAGTACACACGTACAGGGTAACAGCTTGTATAAAAACAAGAATCATCAACTGTGTTAGTCTTTCTTTAATAAGATCAGCAAAGGTCAAAACCTTTGCCAATATAGCCTTGCCGGTCTGTTTGCCCGAAGAGGACTTTTTTTTATCCCGCGGAACATAGGAAACGAACTAGATGACGAAGGTAAATGCTGAGACACTGTGTGAATACTCTGAAAATACTGGTCTTGTGGCAAGTAATGAGAAAATCAAAGGTTGTGAGTGGTACTGCTAAAAATGGGGTAGCTAGACAATACTGCAAAACTGCCACACTTTCACTTTCTTCTTTTTTCCTTCTCTCATTCTCCCCACTCTCGCACTGGCACATTCACATGCACACTAAAAATATGTATAAGATTTCCTCCAATAAACAGAGTAAATGAGTGACTCATAAAAGGACGTTCAGATCGCGTGTGGGGAGGCTGGTGGGGGGAAAGATTGAAACATGAGTGAAAATATGGATATAAAACAGGGTTTAAAACTGTATAATATAAAAGACATGGGGTCAACATAAAAGGATAGTAAATAAGGACACGCGAAGGCGTTACTAGATTACAATCTCTCAAACAAAGCAGCGTAACAAATTGTCAGCCATTCGGGACAGGTTATTACTGGTCTCAATTATCCAAGGGAATATTGACATTTTACAAGTAGTTGCCGCATAACAAACATTTTAACAGCTTATGAGAGAAAGAGAGAGAGAGAGAGAGAGAGAGAGAGAGAGAGAGAGAGAGAGAGAGAGAGACAGACAGACAGACAGACAGACAGACAGACAGACAGATAGACAGACAGACAGACAGACAGAGTAAAAAAGTGCTGCAGAGAAATTGCAGAGTTGCTCAGTTTAGTGTGCTGACATGTTATCGATATACATCGGTAAAAACTGGCATCATTGTTAAAAATAGTATTGCAGATTTTTATCTCATGCTACTATCATCCAATTTAACCCTGCATCGTTAAGTACTTTTTTCTTTCTAACAACAGCCTTTGTTTTAAGGCCTTTTATGAAAGCAGTCGTCTTGAATTGTAAGTATGCTTGGATATTTTGCAACAGCGCCGCCTCCTGCAAGCTCCAAGAAATGTTAAACGGGAGGGGAAACGCTATATAATGCAGCAAGAACCTCAGTTTTGGTAAATGTTCTAATTTCCTGCCGTGACATCCAGTGGCGTATTCTTTATGTGTGCTGTGCGTGCTGCGCACACCTATGCCCGAAGGAAAATAAAAATTTAATTTATTATTCTATAAAATATTTCTCTTCTAAAGTTCTGCTTTCGGACTGCACGGATAAGGATAACGGATTTTCCCGCACAGAATCTACGAGTATATCTAGTTTCAGTTTCCCAGACGCGTTTTATAGTGCAGTTTTTATTGGTTGGTTACAATCCCCAAAGTTTCTCGGGTAATTCCGTCACAATGCGTGCTGAACCTTTCGGATTCACGTCTGAAGATTGGTTTGTGTGGTTCGGGGTCATGGCCCAGATACGTCAATACCATACGAACATGCGTGCGGTGGACTTGCAGCTCTCGAGTTGTAAAAATCGGCTGTGTCCGTCCAGTGTTTTTTGTGATTAATTTTTGTTAGTTGCCGGGAATGCAGATTATTACAGTGACAGCGAGTTTCAAGTTGTAAGTTAATTAGTATTTCGGAGATAATTGACATATACCCCTAATAACTATCGTTGCGTAATTGAATATAGTTGGTTTTTAAATTAAGAGGGGAAGAAGTTAAATAGTAGGCGTACATATTCATTTTAAGTAGCAGCACGCCTAGCTCGCATTACCAGGATACGCCACTGGTGACATCCAGTGCTACTATGACAACAACTGGCCCTTCGTATCCAGCGCTTTTACTATGACAACAACTGGCCCTTCGTATCCAGCGCTGTCTTTTTTTTTTCCTTTCAAACTTTGACATAAATGTATAAATACATGTACAATTGTTATTTATGTTATCAGATCTGAAGGTCTTTTACATTTGGATATGCGCCCTAATATAACCGACTAGGTTCAACCGCCAAAACGAGGCAAACTTTTTTTTTAAATGTACAATTTTAATTGTACTGCTGTGAACAGAAGGCGTTAAAGAACCGCGCTGTGCAACTGCTGTGCTTATACACGGCTGTTTGTGCCCTATACCAGAGCGCTCTTTTAGTTTCGGTGACCGGAATTCTGATACCGGGTATAAAATTTTGTGTGCACCGTAAAAGACTATTTAAGTTTTTGGCGGGGAAAATCAGCTGATGTGTGAGTAAAATCAGTAAAATATAAATCATTACACACTCGTTCTGGATAAACATAGCGCTAAAATTCTTTTGTGTACTATAACTTTGTTCTGTGTTCTATTTTTGATTGCATTTTTATTTGTTTGAAATTAGTTTTGACGGAGTTACAGACTTTTGAAAACAGCGTCATCATTTAAGGAAATTCATAAAATAAGTAATCTTTTTATTAATTTAATATCTAAAAATCGGCCCATTCGTTTGAGTTTATAATTATAAAGACTTCTCGAAGGGAAGCTAAAGATTATTTCCACATACTTTTTTTTTGGTTTCATATCTTGAGAATGTGTGGTAGTCAGTTTTGTGAGTGTGGCATTACAAGAACAAGCATATTGTCACCAGATTTTATAGCATTTAAATCCCTTTAAACGCATTCCTGATACCCACAAATCTTAAATAAGGTAGTAAAAAAAATAACTTTTTGTAAAGCACCATCTGTTTTTGAATTTTCATTCATTTATAATGATATTTAGCTACGTATATAAGCGTCAGAAAAACATGTAAAGCTATAGATAGATTACTTCCACATAATTTGATCTATCTTTCAAGTCTTGTTAATCTTCTATTTATAATATGAATTTTTTTTTTAATTGTGTGTGAGATAAGGACTGTTCCATTGGTGTTCTTTGGTAGACAATCCTGTGCACACGACGGCTGCCAGCGAATTCTAAGTAACTGTTTGTATATCTTCTTTCATTCAAAGTTACAATGCAGGTAGTAAATTTAGAGAAACCAAATTCTAAATCTAATACCATCCTTTTATCAATGGCTAGATTCAGAGATACATATGATAATTTAGAAATATTTATGAATGGCATGAAAGCTCAGATAGAGTCACTAAAATATTTAGAGTGGGATGGTAAACAAGTTGTTGTTTTCTTATTCGGGGATTATTTCCTTGTTTTGCTGGAGACACCACAGACATGGGTATATTCCTTGAGCTCCAGACAAACCAAACATTTTCATCAAAGACATCCAGAGAGCATACAACTTGCAAACCAAGAAGTTTGGCCATGTTGATAAGAGATTACAATAGATATATGAAATATGGGAAAGGGAATAAAAGGCAAGTGGCACATTACCATAATTGTTTACACAAACCAATGTTAGAGATTGAAATTGAAAATGTAGCTCCTCCTTACCTTCATATTTTATTAGGCATTGTTTTGAAACACCACAGACTTCTAGAACAGGTAGCTGATACAATAGACGCAAAGATATTTGAGAATTCGCAAGAGATACATGCAAACATTAGTACTTTTAAGAACTTGAAGAGATTTAGTAGGAACTGGAAATAGGCAGAAGAATTAGGAGCTAAAATTGAATTTTTCAGGTAGGTATTGAACTTTGTGAGGATAAGGAGGAGACAGATAATTTTAAAGTTAGACTTGAAAATGCACAAGATGCGCTGACCAAACTTCAGTTTCAAGATCTGTGTACTAGGTCTGGTCCAGTTTGCTCACACATGGACAAGGTACTAGCCAAACACAAAATCATACAACAAGCTTATAATAGCAGAGCATTTATAGGGAATCACTGCCACAGATATCTCACACAAAATGTTTATAAAGATCTTACAAGAGCAATCATTACACAAACACTGAAAATTACAGACAAACAAGATATAACTAACATAGCTTTTATTGCCCAAGAACAATTCAACTCCCTGAAAGAAGCATTTGAGAAAGTACACAACAAAATATCACACAGTAAACCAATTAGTAAAGAATCAATAACAGCATCGATAGAGACTTATATGTCTTTGTTCAGAAAGCTATTCCCTAGTAAGACAATTCATAAACAGCACATATTAGAAAAACATTGCGCAGACTGGATCAGAACTCATGATGTATGATTGAGATAATTGTTAGCTCTCATGTTCTGGGGACAATTGGGTGTGTTATTTTAAGGTAATAAATGTGGACTTGCAATTTAAACTTTCAATAATTAATGTTTGACGCATGAAACCAAAACAAAACTTTGATATCCATTTTCTGCAGGTTTTCTACTTTTGATTTCTGTAATTTGTTATGCATGTTGATTGTGACCGTTTTAGTGTAAATTGAATTAGAAACAAACCATAACAAAATGTAAAAAAAAAAAAACGTAAATTTTTACACTATTTCAGACTATTATATCTTCTGTTCTAATTGTGATAAAATGTTTGTTCTTGTTCTAAAATTTACTCTAACATTTCTAGTCTAGCTTTACGCAAAATTAAAGCCGGTATTTATAATAATAAAGTAGCATAAAAGCAATTCAAACATGTTTTGGGGACAATTGGGTGTGTTATTTTAAGGTAATAAATGTGGACTTGCAATTTAAACTTTCAATAATTAATGTTTGACGCATGAAACCAAAACAAATCTTTGATATCCATTTTCTGCAGGTTTTCTACTTTTGATTTCTGTAATTTGTTATGCATGTTGATTGTGACCGATGGAGTGAAAATTGCATTATAAACAAACCATAACAAAATATAAAAAAAACGTAAATTTTACACTATTTCAGACTATTATATCTTCTGTTCTAATTGTGATAAAATGTTTGTTCTTGTTCTAAAATTTACTCTAACATTTCTAGTCTAGCTTTACGCAAAATTAAAGCCGGTATTTATAATAAAAAAGTAGCCTAAAAGCATTAATTAGGATGTCGCGCGCATTTCCCGTAAAATATAATTTGTGTGACTTTCTGACACACTCTGAGCTTGCAACAGATACTCCCCCCCCCCACCCCTTTTTTTTTTTAAGGTTACAATTTTTTTTTATTCGGGCTAACGTCAATTTATAAATCAAACGTAATTATACCTAATAACGTTTTATTTTTTTATTTATTTTTAAAGCCCTGCTAAAAGACAACCAAAAAAAAAAACCCCCGGTGGGGTGGGGGGGGGGGAGGGGGGAAAGAGAAAGGGTGTTTGTTCTGCTTTATGGAAGCGCGTATATGTTACGGATATGATAAAGCTGGGTAAAGTAAAAATAAAGTAATAATTTCGGGCTTTACCCAGGTAATTACTTTATAACCAGCTTCGGCTGGGTAAAGTGAATAAATGGTTGGAAACTTTTTTGAAATAACATAATTTTACTCTGCAAGTACTAACGGTTTGGGTACACAACACTACCTGTACGTTGTAATTCGCACTTTACCCCGGGTACAGATGTTTTGGTTAATGTACGCTTTACTCGAGTGTACTTGAATTTATTTCGTTTTCTATCGTTACCCGTAGCATGCATATGCTATTTCCCTCGGAGTTCGTTTATTACAAAACACATGCGGTAAACACATCAGCTGTTTGTATGCACTACAGTCCATCTAGGTCTTCAGAACATCTGCAACATATGGAAAGTTTATCCCGATTCAGAACGCCTTTCTGGGATTTTGGAAACATTTGTGGCTTTACATGATTACCTGATTCCTTCTTCATTATGAGCATAGGGCTTCTACAAACGTATGGCAAGTCCTTCTGTCACGTGTCATAAGCTCTAAGTCTTCCCTTGTCTTCCCCATCATGTTTCTTATACATGCTGACTTCCCTAAAGACATTCTAATGACAATTGTGGCAAACAATCAGTTCTTGTTGACAGATCTACAGGGTGTTAAATAGACACTTCCTGTTTTTAAATGTTTATATCCTCATGTGTATCAACATATAATAAGAGCAGCAGCTGGGAGACTTTTTCAAGCCATAAATCGAGGATTCCTCAGCAAAAGAGAAGTTGGTAAGAAGACGAAGATGGCTGTATACCGCTCCACCTATGTTCCAGTCTTGACGTATGGATGCGTCATGGGCAATGACTACAACCCATAAAAGCCAGATCCAAACCTCAGAAATGAGGTATCTGAGGAAGGTCGTTGAAGTAACAAAAAGAGACATGGTCCGCAACCAGACGATACGTCAAGGCCTAAAAACCGAACCCCTGCAGACCTAAGTAGAACAGTCCCAACTAAGATGGTTTGGCCATGTCTGCAGAATGGGAGAAGATCGGCTACCACGACAAGCGTGGGCAACTAAGAGCCAGGGATCCAGATATCCAGGACGACCCAGACGTCCGCTTCGAGGACAACATTAGACAATCTTTGAAGGACTGAGGACTAGAATGGAACCAGGCCAGGAGGAGGACAGCCGATGGGATAGTATGTGTGACAAAACGTCTGAACATGCTCTTTTGTGTGATCTCTCACACCTTCAGCCCTCCGGAAGTATCCTTTCTTTTTCTTCATTTTTCTCACCCTTCGCTTTTATTTGGCATAAATCATGCCTTTTCATTGGTATTTTCACTATTTTGCTCTTTATGCTGGACATAGCATGGGGAAAGTCTCTAACACGCCACTCCCATATGGCAGTATTTGCCAAGGGAGTAATTCTTATCTTATTGTGTCGCATTTACGCTTCACGAAGACGTGTTAAGTTACGCCAGGTTATTAGACGGTCAGCGACAGTATTTTATCACAATATCGGTCTGACCATCTTTTCAAGCGACAGGGCTTGGTTATCGAAGGAGTGTTAGAAATAGAATCAGATTTGTTTGTCTGGCGAAACACATGATAACCCATGCGCATTTTCAATCCCCTTGTAGATTGTAAGTTGTAGTGTAAATGAGTATTATTTTTTTAACCTATGAACAAAAGTTCGTGTTATAATGGCAGCTGCTCGTCACACAAGAGATTTCAACAGTATCACGACTCCAGATATGGATTTTTTCTTCTATTATAAATATTAAAATTAGTGTCAAACAGTTTGGGAAATCACTACCATGTTTATCGTGACCCATTTTCCACCCTGCTCGTGATGTATGAATAAACAGAAATTATACTGAACGTTTGCAGTTAGTTCGATACAGCCCAAGAAGATCGACATGCCTTAAGAAATCGTCTTTTAATAACAGATGGTGAAGTTAATGTTTCACCTGAAACTCTACTTGTTATAGAACCATTGCTACAAAACGTTTAGAGCAAATAAGGAGATATAGCACTCCTTTCGCTTGATGGAGATAAAAGTGAATACTCTAGTCATAATGACTTCCCTTTTTCGCTCCCTACAGAGCAGGGAGCCACCACAGCAGCTAGACCTCTTGTGGACAGCTTGCAATAAAACATGCTGCTACTGCGGTGGTTTCTGTATCAATTTGTTTGACATGATGAGGTTGCTAGGTTCATACACAATCTCATATAAGTTGACTTGTACGACATGCTTGAGGGAGCAGTAGTCATATTCCTGTTTTGTCTCCTCAGAGACGTCCAGGGACCAGATGGGGGTGAATACTTTTGTCCTTGACTTAGTTCATTCATTTGTTGCACTGAAATGGTCCACCTGTTTTTTTTCACTTTAACTTTGTCATGTTCATCAACTACTTTATATTAAATAAATAATACAGGAAAAGACAGATAGACAGACAGTCATACAGACACAGAGAGAGAGAGAGAGAGAGAGAGAGAGAGAGAGAGAGAGAGAGAGAGACAAAGACAGAATATTATATGGCATGGCATGGTAAGAAGTCAGTCCTGACAGGCACCACCATATACATGGCAGTGTGTAGATAATTTTCACCACCATTTACAATTTACACTGCAGTGTATAGATAATTTATCATCAACGCCACCAGGACACTTGATTATGATGATGCTAAAGAGGAAAGAAATGGGGAGTGAATGAGGAAAACAGCAAACAGAATTAAAAGCAGAAACATGAAAAAAGTAGATGTGGTCAAGCTGAATATTACAACATAGTGAAGGAGGAGGGGGTAGGCACTGACCAAGCCTGCAATAGATGTAGCTTCTGTTCAAAGCAAGAATATCACAACATCCCATTTATCATCATCATCATTCATCATTTTTATTTGCGTTTCTTACGTAGCATGGAGCCACTAATGTAGCAAGTCCCTCCTGGCAGGACGCGCCTGTATTAAACATTGACACACTCTTGTGGTGCCTCCTATGGCAAGCAGTTTGACATGATGAGCTTGCCAACCCCATGCCCAACCTCATATTAGTCGCCTTGCCTTGTACGACATGCATCACGGTGCAGCAGTCTTATATTTCTTGGTCGATTTGGCGACCCGCGGGAACTGCAAGGGGCAAAAGCTTGTTTATGGGAAAGGAAAAATATGGCGAAACCTTTGAATTAAGGCGACAATTTATATAACGATTCGATAATCGATTTTTGAACATGAGCAAATCTTCATAATAAATAATAAAACAGATGTCCAAGCATGTTTGAATGATCGTGCTCGTAGTGCGCGTCTTCTTCTTCCTGTCCACAGTGCTGCCATTGTGTACAACTTTGATCTTAAAAAAAAAAGTGGCATGCTACCCAGGAGCTGTTGGGAGCTACTTTAGAAACGCTGAGCTCGCTAAAGATCTACACTGATCAAATCAGATATGTTTTTAGGTGTAAGAGTATTTGGGAATCATTGCAGCCTATGTCTAACTTTTGTTTCTGCCGGACAATTGCTCCTAGTGATTTCACCGATAGAGCGGTGGAGAAATTAAATTAAATGATATTGAGCCGAACGTTAACGTTATTTTAAAAAAAAAGACCGCGTTCCTATCTTATGCAGTTCACAAATACAGCCAATTTGAGTCAGCTAGCCCGTGGATTGTCACTGGGAATGTGGAAGAGGCATATCTGATTCGGACGACACTGAGGTTTCAAATGCCACCGGGATAGGGCTAGTCCGAAATGTTCCTAGCTTAAATTTTTTTTCTCCCTTTATTTCTCTTCAGCCACTTTGATCTAACGGTAGACCGCAACCGATGGTCTGCCGGTCCCTGCTGCAGTGTAACTGACACTTCAGAAGACTCGGACACAGGATGCTTTAAAATGTGTTAACATTTTACACGAGTTTTTATTTATTTTATTTAACGGGTTTTGTTGCAGAAAAATATCACATGGATGGCACAGGCAGAGGCTACGATTGGTCGGGTGACCAGGGTTGAATGTGTCCAAAAGGGAAGAGAGGAGTAAGTCAGGGAAGAACTGGATAAACTACCTGCAGGTCATCATTAGCCTTGGCAGAGAGTGCAGATCTTGGGGCAATGGAAAAGCAGAGCTGGAGATTAATCAGCTGATAAGTGATCATGCTGGGGATGATGACGCCATTGTGTACACTGATGGGTCTGTAGTGCGTGGTGAGAAATCAGGATGGGGTTTTTCTGCGAGAATAAAGGGCAGGGTCATCGCTGAACAGAGTGGAGCCTACCAATTACTGCTGCACTGAGGTGGCTGCCTGAAAAATCCATCATGCGAGAAGGGCAGGGTCATCGGGTGTCAACAAGGGCTTCGGAGAGAGGATGTGCGGCAGGGAAGAAAAACGGAAAGGCAGTTATACTGTCAGACTCTCAAGCCATGCTTCGGAAAGTTCAGAACGGATGGCTGCGGCAGGAATGGAAAACATCAATAGAATCCTCAAGTCTTGAAGAACTGGTGTGGATCTACTGTCCTTGTCATGCAAGGATACGTGGCAATGAGAGAGCTGACAGATTGGCCTAGAGAGCACCCATAGTGGGGACACTGGACATGGATAAGGGAGGGATACTAAGGGAAATGGAGTCAGATCTCGAGAAATGTATGGACATTGGTGGAGCTCAATTTCAAATTGTCTTAAGGGGAACACAGAGATAAATGAAAGGAGAGGGAAGAGAAAGTACAGAAGATTTAGGTTCAAGAAAGATGTGCTAATGAAATGTGTCGCTCACGTGTTTCCCCACACCGAGGAGCAAAGAGCCAGACCACTGAGCAGTATAGAATATGGTTCTAAGGATGATTGTGCAGGCTTTTTGCATGAGGCCCTTGCTCCCCAAAGAGCGATAAAATAGCAGGAAAAAGATAAACTTTTGTGGAGTCTCAAGCTTTAGTAGTTATCTACTAAGGAAACCAATTAAACAGCCCTTTAACAAATATTATGTAGGCGTGCTATACTGACATAACTTGACAAGGAATCGTTCACCACGAAAACACACAAGACTGTCTATAACGGAAGTATATGCCACAAGAAATCGTGTGCGCCAGGGGTGAATACTTTATACGTGTCACAGAATTGGCCGGTCGCCTTCTCTCTCTCTCTCTCTCTCTCTCTCTCTCTCTCTCTCTCTCTCTCTCTCTCTCTCTCTCTCTCTCTCTCTCTCTGCAACTATCCATTTATTTCTTCATGTTACGCACATAAACCTGTCCCACCGCCGCGCCTTAGATTTGTTGACCTCTTTTCATACTGCGATAGTGTTATTTCACGGTTAATTGACCATCCTTAAGGATTAATTGTAATCGCTTAAGTTGTTAAACCAGATTGACTTCATACGGTCAACGGAAAGCATTGGTGACTTTCTAAGTAATCCTGTCTCATCAGACATGTATGCCCGTCTGGGAGCATTGTTCACTACAACCGCGTTCAGACACTTGGGCGGATAATAAAAAAGAAAGTACAGGCGGTAACTGCTTAACTCACTTCCGACCAGACATTGTCTGTGTAATTATTGCAGAGAAACCCGTCTGGGTAGACACATTAGCGAAGACACTATCTCGCAGCAGAGGTTACAAATCGTATTTGAAAGGCCAACCGAAGAAGCCGGGTCATAGATGCAGGATGAGGTCATGTGTTTAAATTTTAAAAATGATATTTAAAATACGCTGAGGAAATTGTTAGGAAAAACATCATCATAACATGCACAATTTAATACAATGGGCTGGGCAATTCTAGATGTTATGAACAACACTTATGATTGGAGCCTGGACAGACTGTAACAACCGTGTGCGTGGGATGCAAGTTGCAATATAATCTCACACTTTCGCCGGTTTAAAAGACTGTGAAATTCACCTCGTCAAGAAGTCAACCAGCTAGCCAAAGTAAGGAATAGGATCAGAATTCCAATTATCGGACCAAACCTTGTTTGAGCATCTTGTGAACTTATATCCCAGGAAAATTCTACCTACATTAACACGAAAAGCTGGAATCCTAGGAATCTGAAACACAAAGTCAGAGTGGGAGCCTAGTGTAAAGTAATACCCCAGACCGCATGTAAGAGGCATCTTAAACAAGTTGCCTTAACTATTGCTCTGAGCCAGGAGTCAGTATTTCTAAAGAGATAATTGGTCGGTGGTACCAGTTGAGGGTACTATCTCTGGAAAAAAGTGTGTGGTTATAAGTGGCCTGCTGTCAACGGTAGACACCATCATCAAGCGGGTCTTGAAGACGCTGGACCAGCTTCGTGATTACTCCCTGATATTTCTTGGAACGTGTCACAACCTCCAGACTTCACCAACGACGTGCAAAGAACCAAACATCGGCTCCAGCAGAAACCAACAAACTTCCTGGCAGCTAAGTACAAACTTAAAAGCTACCAAGTGAACTTTCAAACTATTTCCTTAATATCCATAACCTCACCCTGTGATGATAATCTTTTTTTAAAAGAGAATTATTCATTTTACACTGTTAAATATAATTGATTATTAAATTTGTTATTTTTATATGTATAAATTTATAGTTGGTTTTTAATCCTTTTGAGTGTACTGCACCCGTATGTCTCAGTCATCTTAAATACACTTAAAACAGAGCTACTAAATTAAGATTTAACTGAATTAAATCGTTGGGGGCTTGAACGAGCTAAATCATACAATATACCTCTTCACAAAAGTTGTCGGGCAGATAATAAGTTAACTGTGCTAAGACACATTCAGCACTGTTCTTGACTTCTGAAATATCTTGTGGATACTACCTCGAGGTAGAAGCATCATCATTCTTCTATCTGTTTCTCTGCCAAGCGTAATCTTGTGCGAAGGTAGATACATTTGAAGACCCACATTATATGCTCTAGGTTTTGACCATTGATGGGCCATCACGCCAGAGCAAAGGGGAGGCAACACGTGACAGTACGCTATTGAAAGTGTCGTGAGAAATTCTAATCCACATATATAAATTAAAAAGTAAATGTAAAGCCTAACAAATAACTTCAATAAAAGGAAAGAAGAATGGTAAAGAACAGTGCTGTCACAATGACTGTACTCGAAATCCCCCTTGTTTTCTAATTCGTCTGCAAATTGTAACGTTTCACGTTGATAGTAAAAGCCTACTGCTTCAATACCCGCTTGCTACGATAAAACGTGTACTGCCTTTCTAAGAAAAACCTTGAGATACGCAAGCTGACCTATATTTAATATTCCATTCATGTCATTTTATACACTAAGTTACCATAAACGAAAGACAGATGGACTAAGGATAGAAAGAAAGGGAGGGGCTGAAAGCCGGAACGCAGGCAATACTACCACAGTCTCGCGATACACAATTAATGCCACCCCTAACACGCGTGTAAGGCCACAAGCACTAACTTTTTTCAAATCGACAGTGATAAAAAACACTACCCATACGAGTTAGGTTTTAAAAACCTGAAAAACGCTTATTAGGAAACATGACATTATACTGGTTTACGTTTGAAAACATTACAGTACCCAGACACCACATCGTATTCGAAGTGAACAGGAGGTAGGAGAAAATGCATATTTTGAACGCAGCCCCTTAGCCCCATTAAATTTATATATTTGGGTTCCTTAGGACTTGCTGACAAAGAATATGTTAAACGTTACGCAAATAGTCTAGGAATTAACAAATTATAGCCAAAAGAAATAGTGAGGGATGTCAGACAACACCAAAATCAGAATCGCTCAGTGGCAGATTTTCACACCACCATTGTACGGGAAATAGGCTGACATGTTACCTCCTATTTGATTGGCGGAAAGTAAATGTAAGGCTAAACACGATTAGTCGGGCTATAAATACTATCTTTTGTTGTTAGGGGAGACGGAAGGAAGGGTACTTTTTTTTTGAAAAGCTGTGTAAACATGGCACGATTGGTTAGACCCGCCAATATAGTCAATCAGAGGCGTCAGGTCAGGACCACATTTTCAAATAAACTTACTAAAGAACCAGTGCGTTGAGCGCCAGTGCATATTTTTCTAAATAAAAGCCTGGGACATCGGCAGACCGAAATTGTGCTATATTCATTGCCAGTCAACGTAACTGTGTATTATTCCATGAATTGTGGGACCGTGGTCCTAAAGTTATTGAGCAGCACCTGGTCTGAGCTTTGCTGAACCTAGAGGCTGACAGCATACTCCTGGGTCCAGATAGTGACCAGTGAGGTGTCTCCAGAACACAGGGAGGCTATCGAGCAGAGGAGTCTTTTCCTGCCGCCATCACGAAAGATAAGCGTCTGTGGCCAGAGGAGCTCAACATTATGCCCCCCCCCCCACAAAATCTGACTTTATAATAAAACAAAGGGAAAATACAGTGTTTAAATTGATAGGAACTGTGAACTTTTCCCCATACTATTTCCCAGTTAAACAAACACATGAAGTCATAATGACAAATAACAACATAGCTTGAAAGAACAAAACCAGTATTACCTCATATTACTACTACACAACTGACACACATAGGATAATATTAATAAAATATGTCACTACAAGGTTCATATTGATAAATTTTGTACATATAAATTGTAATTACAATTGATTGTGATTCCTGGTTCACTTTGTATTTGAATCAGGACACAGATATTAGGGAAAGTAATTACAGTAGAACTCCATTTATCCGAACCCCATGGGACCGAGCATCGTTCGGATAATCAAATGTTCGGATAATTGGATTACATAATGTATCGAGTACATGTACACACATTTCTAAAAATAATTAACCGTTACAAGGAAAATACACTATAAAACATATTTAATTGTACTGTAATAATAATACCCACACTGTTTTAGATCACTGTATCACCAAAATCTTTCATTACACTGCAGTGCATGTACTACTTGTACAGTATTAATTATTTTTGTTAAGAAAGAGAAATAGTTTCAAAATAACATTACAAACGATTCAAAACCAGGCGCAACATAAGTATACATGTACTTGCACAGATGTAGCCCACTATTTAAATTAATGAGGAATCCTCTTTTGCATCAAACTGGATAGTCTCCTTTTGGCTGCTAAGTTCCGCATTCTCTTCAACAGCAGAAGCTGTGTAGGACAGTTGTCATCTTCTTGCTCGTACCAAGCCATCGCTGTTTCTAGTGCTATAAAGGCCTCTTCAGGACTTGGTCGACGTTTTGGGTTTTCTTCATAATTTACAAATACATCATGTACTTCTGAGGAGTCTTCATCATTGGTCACTACATGTATTTGGTTTTCTTCTTGCACAAAAGACAACATTTCTTCGTCATTCAAAAACTGAAAACCAGAATCATTATCATCTTCTAGCCACATGTGTGCATCATCTTTGTCATAGTCCGAAAATCCGGGCATTGCTTGAAACAGTTCCACAACTTCATTTATACAATCATCATTTGTGTCCACTGCAGTAGTTATATTGCCTCCTTTTTTCCCAAGCAATCTATTCCAAGCCTTGTTGAGATTACATTGTGACAGGGTGGTCCAAGCATCAGCTAACATATAGCAGCAGTCTTTGAGATTAAGCTTTTTGGAAAACGTCACCACACTTTCTTCATCTTCAGCCAACAATAAACGACGCAGGACTTCCTTCTTGTACATCTTTTTTAAGCTTTGCTATAACACCCTGATCCATTGGTTGAATCAGTGCTGTTACATTGGGAGGCAGAAAAATTACTTTAAAATTTGCATCAACTGCATTCAATGTATATCCGTCTCTGGATGACATGGTGCATTGTCCAGTAGAAGAATTACTTTTCCAGTTTTCTTTTCTTGTTCTCTCAACCTCTTCAGATTTGGGATGAACTGATTTGTATACAAAATCAAGAAATATTTCACTATTCATCCAAGCACTCTTCTGTGCTTTGTAGCACAATGGGAGACGTGTCACATGGTTTTTTTGGCTTTGCCGATCATTAGCACCGGTAAACGATGACTTCCACTGCAATTTGCGTCTACCAAAATTATTACTCTTTCTTTGCACTTTTTAAACCAAGGGGCCAAGAATGTTAAAACATTAAAATTTTCAGCGGCAGTTGCATCGCTAGATAAAGATTCCCATTGAATCTCCAATTCTCGTATGCCATGACGAGATTTAACGTTTCTTAACCATCCCTGGCTAGCCTCAAAGTCAGGAGGACCGTCAAGTTGATTGTTGAACTGAAGTGTCTTTTCACACAATAGAGAGCCAGAGATAGGTTCCCCTTTGCTTCTTCTTTGCACAAACCATATATACAAAGCCTCTTCCAATTTCAAATCTTTCGCATTTCTCGTGGTTTTACGTTTCTTCGACCCATTTTCACTATCCAATTTCGATGCAAAACTCATAATTTTATCCTTGTTACTTTTGATGTCAGAGACGGTACCTTTCCCAACCTTGAAAATCCTTCCAAGTGAAGACACAGTCTCACCTTTTCCTAGTCTCTTAATAATTTCTGTTTTCGTTTCAATTGATAAAACATTGCGGTTCCTTTTATATGCTTTAGGCCTACTGGAAGATGCCATATCGCACAGAGAAATACTTTTACACCAAAATTATTCTGCTGTAGTAGCAGACACAATTATTTTAAGTTGAACTGTCTGTTTAGCCAGTGTTCTGCCTAGAACGCACACGTACACTGGATTGGTAAAGCAGATATTAACTGACTTTATGATCTAACTGACTTCCTGTACGTAAGCGACCGACCATTAGCCCATCCCATCCTCTACAAATTGTTTGCACACATTTGAAGCTTGCCGCATCAAAATATTCAGATATGTAGTCTAACGTGACTGTTGGCGCCTGATTTTTTTTTTTCTGGAAAAAAGTGTTCGGATAATTGGGTGTTCGGATAATTGGGGTTCGGATAAATGGAGTTCTACGGTAATACATATTTATATTTGAAACTTTACCAGTGCCTCATTTAAGATAGTCTTATAGAGTGTTAAATGTGTGTGAGTGTCCCAGTGTTGTCAAGTGTGGTGGAATAAATTAAATTGTTTATCTGCCTGTTGTTGTTGTGACTTACACTTCATCATATACATACCCTAGACATTTAACGTAGTCATCCCAATATTCCAGAATAATTCTGACTGAGTTATAATGTGGTAGCAAGTAAGGTTATCTGTAGAACACTACACCTATTAGATACAGATACCTTCACAGCTGATCTCAGTCAGTACACTAAGTCCCCTATAAATATTTATAACATCCCACTTTACCACATAAAGCAAGAGAATAACATACATAATTTCAAGTGAGGCGCCTAAATTTTGGAAGTGCCGCTAAATCGCGGAAAAACCTCATCTGGCGACTTCGATTTGTGCCTTTGAAACAGATAACACTGTTCAAACAAGACGCCTCCGAACCTTTCAGCAGTGGTAATAAAGGTCATATTCAACCAACAGCTAAAGTATTACAATTACACCGGCTTTTTTGCATCATTATTAGCTATCGCTGGAAAAACTAGTAGGGTAAAAAAAAAATACCGCTGTAAATCTTAATTATTATTTCAACAGGCCTACGTCATTCATAAAAGCGCTGCCTTTTTTGGCGTACAAGCTCTCTTTCTTCAGACTCACTAATTTTGTTTTCAGCAAACAGGCCTACTTTGTCGCCTAAGTGACGCAGGATTCCCACCAACTTCAGTTTTTAGTCCACAAATAAATACCAATGTTGGCTGGGAATCTTGCGTCGACCTGGCATTTGTGTCCTTGTCCGAGGAATAGTTTAGTATTTTCTTTCTTTGTTTCTTTCATTCTTAAAATATATTTTCGCAACAGCGATCGGCTGCTGCCAAAGTACCAGTGCTGTAGACTGGTGTTATCGTAAAAACATACTGTAATTTAAACATCTAATTAATTCACCAAATGTGAAAAGTAGAATGTTCATAAGGCGGTTTTGCGAAAAATAAAAGAACAAAGTACTGAATATGAAACAAACGTGAGGTGATAGGATGTGTGCATGTGCACTATTTTACAGTACGGTAATACCAGCATTACAGTGATTCAGTCATTAACAAAATAGGTGTACAAAAGTAATGCACTGAGTTGTTGATAGATATCATACTACGATGACAGGACAGAGGATAACAAACACAAGACAAAGATAATTAAAACTGTTCAAGAGTATGTTACTGTTGCTTGAGTGCAATACAGCAGACTTCATTTGTGGGTCCTTAAAAACGATACACGTTAATACTGCCGTCATATCAATTATATTTTGTTATCATTATTATACCTCGCACATATAACCGATATCTTTCTCGCATTCGAAAATCTTCTAGCCATACTAACATAAAAGTGGTCTATATGCACAATATCCTCCTCCTGCTAAAAACTACAAATGACAATCAGAGGGAGGTAAACTGCCCAAGGAGATCACTCGCATCCTAAAATCAATTGCGATTTTCTTCTTTGCAGGGAGGAATTAATTGAGATAAGCGGCCTACACATCAGCAGACGAGAGGCAAACATAACATTTCCCAGTCTAGCGGATTATGCCCTTCAGCAATAATGTATTAGAATAAATTTTCCATCATGACATTGACAAAACGGCGTGTGTATAAGCAAGTCTGCCTTCTAAGTTGTTTCAGTCCACTGCACGTCCTGAAACTTAAAAACTAAACATGGACATATAACACATTACTGCTTCATCCAGTATTTCCCTTCCATTTTCTTTGATGTTATAAAGTTATATGAATTTACAACACACGCCCTCCTAATTGCATTTACAAAAAGGAATATGTATACATGTATATCAATGCAAGTAATATTCTTATGGGGACTAGCAACGTTTGCACTGGCCAGGCACATCCAAACTGCAAATAATGATTATAATCAACTACTTAACAAGCTTTGCCTATTCATAAAACAGAATGGCTTTGATTCAGTTTAAAAAAAAAAAAAACAGTATACTCCGGAAATATCATCTACGAGGGAAGGTCAAAAAGTAATGCCTCCTATTTTTTATGTATGTAAATATTGCATCGGTGTGCAATTTGTAAATTTAGCAGGATTCCTCAAACACTCTTCTGCACTGTATAGCATTACCAACCTGTTTCAGTAACAGGTGGCACCACTGTAACAGTTTAAAAATGGCTGCCAAAGACGTTCGGTTAAAACAACGTTATGTCACAGAATTCCTCAATGCTGAAGGCGAGACCCCAATTCGCATCCACGAACGTTTGAAGAATGTTTATGGAGATTCGACAGTGGATGTTAGCACTGTCCGACGTTGGGTACATCGTTGTGACGAAGCTGAAGTAGGTCAATCCTCAATGGCTGACGCAAAGCGGACTGGCCGTCCGTCTACCGCAGTGACTCCACACAACATTCATCGAGTTGATGGCATCATTCGTGGTGACCGTCGGGTAACACTGGATGAACTTTCTTCCATGTTGTCCATTAGTAAAGACCTGGGTTATTCAAAAGTTTGTGCACGGTGGGTACCCAGAATGTTGACAGACAGACATAAAGAAACAAGGAAAACCATAGCCATCAACCTCCTGCACCGTTACGAAACTGAAGGAGAAGAGTTTTTATCGAATATTAAGACAGGTGATGAGACTTGGGTTCATTTTTTTGAACCAGAATCCAAGAGGCAGTCAATGGAATGGCATCACACAACATCGCCGACAAGAAAGAAGTTCAAAAGTTCACCATCTGTAGGGAAAGTTATGGCCTCCGTGTTTTGGGATGAGAAGGGTGTGATTCTTCTCGACTTCTTGGAACAGGGAAACACGGTGAATGCAGACCGTTACATTGAAACTTTGAAGAAGCTTAGAGGTCGTCTTCGGCGACTTTACCCATTAAAAGATCAGAGAACTGCACTACTGTTGCACGATAATGCCACGCCACACACCGCTAAACGCACCATTGATGCGATTGCAAAATTTGGCTGGACATTATTACCACATCCCCCTTACAGTCCCGATCTTGCACCTTCTGACTTCCATCTGTTTGGACCACTGAAAGAAGATCTTCGCGGACATCACTTTGAGAACACCAAGACCCTTAAACGCGCCGTACGCCAGTGGTTTAGGAAAAAGAACACAAATTTTTACCGTGCGGGGATACATGCCCTTGTGAGAAGATGGACAAAAACTGTAACAAATTGAGAAATAAATTTTTGAAGTTCAGACTTAGGGCTACATTTCAATGTGAATTTTATCGGTTTTCTTGCCTATTGAATGAAATTAAAAATTACGAGGCATTACTTTTTTAACGTCCCTCGTATTTAGTCTTAGAGATGTAAGTGTAAACTGCCAAGTTGCCAGGTATGTTGTAGTAGGGTTTCTCACACTGCAACCACTGCAGAATCCCATATGAAAAGCAGGAAGTAACCTCTCCACAACTAAGGAATTTTATATTCAATGTGATTGTTTTTGTAATTTATTATTCAATCTTAAAAGATATGCACTGTACTGCTTCATAAAATGATTTATAATAGAACTCATAACTTACTTTACTTTAATTCATAACAAGACGAAATAAGAGCAAAGAAGCAGAAGGTGACAGAGAGAGAAAATAATAGGCATTATGCCATCCCTGAAGGATAACAACAAATCTGAAGGAAAACACTGACATCGAGATCCACGATAAGACTTACATCATTTACACCACTGGGTGCAATACATTATGATGGCATTGACAGAGAGATAAATAAGCACCTCTGAACTGTGACTGCCTCACATCTTAACCAACATTCACCATATCAACAGTCTAAGAATAAGCAGTTTATGGAGTTCATTTTGTTAAAATCATTAATTCACGGACAATTGACTGCTATGACTCAAAAGAGGTCAACAGTTAAACTCAGCTGTTTCATATAATAGAGAATGCTGACACCAGTTTATACTATTTATAAATCTGACCACAAACTCGACTGAAAATGAATAACGCTTTGTGTATATACTAATTAATAAGGCCACACAAGATAAGCTTTAATAATGTGCACACATATTTGACAATATAATCACCCCATTGCTTTCAATATTTGTTTACATCACTACAAGTTTCTACAATGTTCAGATCCTGTTCATAATGATTATTTTTGGAGTGGAGGTGGGGGTGGGGGGGAGGGGGGGGGGTCCGCGGTGTTTAATTCAAGAAATGCTCACAGTAACAAACAATGATACCACCATGTAAAATATGGCATATATAGGCCTACAAGTCAGACAGAAGTATGTTAAAAGTCATGCTACTTTAACTAAGTTAACAACAGTTGAGTACGATTTTTTTATTTTTTTCATTATGTAACTTTCTGAAGGATTTACTGTCATTTTCCAGTGTCAACATTGCTTTTAACTGAAATTCTATACAAAAAAACTTCGTTTTTCATTCCCACTTTTAAATATTAAAGTTTCAAAATCTTATGAACATAATGTATTCAATAGGCCTACACATTAATCTTTATCCAGTCTTACAGCACGCTTTTGTGGTTGTTTTAAAAGAACTAGACCTATAACTTTGTCCAAAAAAAAATAAAAAATAAAATAAAGCAAGTCTGAGATAATTAGGCTAATTACGAGTAATTTGGCTATATAGGCCTTAGATGACGGCTAGTTAACTATTTGCTGTTAAAGTATGCTATACAATTAACGTCTTGAGTGTAAATATATGAATTAAAATAATAGCCTACTTACCAATATTTACGATTTTAATTCCCTCATCCTCCTCCAAAAATTTAAGTACCATGGTAACGTTTTCAAGCTTCTGTGTACGGAAGTTTGGCCTTTTGTTTACATGCTTGAATTTCTTGCCGGACAAAACTTCAACCAGAGCGACAAGTCGCAATCCGTCTGAGAAATCCGATTCTAAATCCAGCAGTTGCATGTTGGCGGTCTTCAGGTGCTCGTTTGCCCATCTTGAAAATGTATTTTTTTGAATCACCTTCCACTGGGCATCATCTGCGAGTTCTCTTTCGGCCGCAGACATCTCCTCTTCTTCTTCGTCCCAATCGGGATCTCCCGTCTGCTGCATTGTGATATTGTATTTATTTCCCCTAGATTAAAGCCGGGCGGTGTAAAGCTTAGTTTTGCAGTCGTGTAGAACAGTCCTACTCCTCGATCACTGATATTTGCTCGCCGTTGTCTTATCGAAAATCAAACTGTAATGAAACAAAAGAAATGAACTGTTAGAGTTGAGTTTCTAGCATATATATCGACAAACACAGTCAAATGTGGGCATACAAGCACTTCTTATTTCGGTGGGTGTAGCAGTCAAAGTGGCTGATACTGCGCGTACAAATAAAACAACTTCTTAAGTGCCGTCATGCTAATTATGGTATTAAGTGCTAAGCACTTGACAGTCCTTAAATAGGAATGGCCACGCTTGTTTAAGAATACTACTCTAAATTATAAATGATACCTTATGATATTTACAATGAATCAGAATTTAACGAGGCAAAATGATTTTAAAGGGAATATTAAAAGCAGACACGTCATTATAAGGGTTAAAACTGTTCTGGCACAATTAAACTACAATAAAATGCAAGTGAAACAACCACTATGTGCGAAATGTAATAAAAATCTAGATCTAGATGGCGAATGCTCAAACGAGTATTGCGCTATGAAGATGTCTGGCTACGTCAATTTCACCAAACAAATAACAAAGATAAGTGAGTTTGTTCCTGTCTTACATTTCCAGTTTGAAGATATTTTAATGTTTCTCTTTATCTGATTATGTCAGTGTGACGTAAAACATTGAGTGTTTTAATAAAAACATAAAGAAAAAACGTGGAATGACGTGAATAAATCTACGACGGTGGAAGCATTTTGAGACCTATTTGGTGTGTTCTTACATAACTCAACTGTGTTCTTTGAAAACACCCAAATCAGAACAGAACATGTTTTAGTTACAGACTAATGTAAATGAAAAGACAAATAATACAGGTAAACAAAAGGTAAAAAAAAAATAAAATTTGTAAGAATATACATGTATATTCAATGTTCCAAGAATGATCGTTTAAAATGTGTATTACCAAAACGTCTTTTTGTTTTTATCGTACTTAATTAGGGACAGTCGGCGTCTGTGGCCTAATGGATATGAACACAGTTTCATAATCCAGTTATACCAAGTTCGAAACCTGCTGCAGGCGGTTTGGTAGCAGATCGCTTTGTGTGGATTTTAAACAATGGTATAAGCGCCGTACCGTTCAGAAAGCAATGGCAAACTACTGAATGGAAAAAAAAATTGCCTAGAAAAATAACAAACAGCCAATAAAAGCTGGGGTTGATTGACACGTCCTGTAAAGTATAAGCAACTAACTTTTAATTAGGGACAGCGCTTTATTTGACAAGTACGGTACACGTATTTTATTGGCGCCTGCGCAAGAAAGGTCATGGCCTTTTGGGTGAGTTGTCGGTGGTCTATGATTTTCAATGTATTTACTACTTCATACTTACTTATTTTTCTCATTAAAAAATTATTTGTGGAGTGTGCTCCTATGTACAATTGTAATGTGTCCCCCTCTCCCCCCCTCCCACCTTCCCCCTCCCCCACTCGACACCATGAACCCTTTGAAAATAAAATTCATTCATCCCAGCGTGTTTCTTATACCTTGGTTGTCTATCACTACAGTATAGTTGTGTGGATAAAGTCATTCAGTAGAAACACTAGCTGACGAAAAACAAATGTAATATATAACGGTTTAACTGCTAGTGTTGATGAGTGTTTTTATAAGTGTGATCTACTGGTAGTAAATAATTTTGAGAAGGGTGCGGTCTGAGTAACTTGCACCTCCCAAGTATAATTGGGTTATGTTGGTTTATGTTTGCGTGCTAATCTTCGTTACACCTGAGCCACACAGCGCAACTGTATTTAAATTATATATATTTTGCAAACAGAATGAAACATTAATAATATAAACTACCCTCACACCCGGGGCTCAGATCATCTCTTGCTCTCTTAAAAGGTCATCTGTAATCGATCTCTAACATGGTCTAACTTTTGCCATCTAAGGCTAACATGGTCTGGCTTTTGCCACCTAGGGCTAGGGCTGGGCCAATTTAACCACCGAGTACGTGATGGCGTGTCTCGTCGAAGAAAAGCGCTCAGCAAGCATACATTGAGACAGGAGAAAACATGCACACCGCCATTGCAGACTGTTGAGCAGTGCGATTGGTGCGGCCGCACCGGGCATCGACGTGGGAGGGGGCGACGAAAATGCATTTACATTTTTTAATAAAAATTTTGAAAGAAATATTGAAACTAGATTGTTTCGGAGTTGAAAGTACAAACTATTTTTAAATTTTTTTTGGGCATTTATTTCATTTTTTTAAATCCACGTTTTTGTTGCTGTTGTTGTTTTTAATGATTCCATGTCTTTATTATTCTTTTTTATTTTAAAAAAACGAGGCACTGAGCGCCCATTTGTACTTAAACATGAATTTTGAAAAAAAATGTACCCACAATCTCATCTCATCTCATAATCGGAACCTCTTCTACCTCGTAAAACGAAGTGTAGAGGTGACCCAAAGAGCACAAGGCTCCTGGGCAAAACATGTAATCAAAATGTTTGACAAACAGGTGATTAGCCAATTTTAAATGTACCCACAATAAGATTTTAAAACATAAGTGTTTATGTTTTTGTACAAATAATACAGTGAACACTTGCTAAAATTGGTGTCATTCAACTCAACAGCAGGAAATAGTGTCCTTCAACTCAACAGCGTGAAATAGTGTCATTCAACTCAACAGCGTAAAATAGTGTCATTCAACTCAACAGCGTGAAATAGTGTCATTCAACTCGACAGCGTGAAATAGTGTCATTCAACTCAACAGCGTGAAATAGTGTCATTCAACTCAACAGCATGAAATAGTGTAATTCATCTCACTCATGTGTACCGTTTACTTGTAAAACTGATTTCATACCATATTATTTTTTAATTTATATATCATGAAATAGTGTCTCGTATGTATAGAATACAGTACGGCAAAAGGGCAGGGACGCCATCACGTGACTTCCCACCACCCTGAAAAATCCCTAGCACCAGCTCTGCACACCACCCTTTTATCAAACGTCACGAGACACATTATTTGTTTTAGTAACCTTATTTAACGTAGGGTTGGTTATTGTTGATCAGAATCGGCATCGCTACACTCTGGGCAAACCCATAGGTGGTCAGTCTCCCTGAGCAATTTTTGAAAGGTATTAATGTCGAACACCATTACTAACCAAGAACTGCTAACTCTGAGTCACCAAGAAGACATGCGCACTATCATAGCGGGCAGACGCTGGAACTGGGTTGGCCACATCCTCAGAAGAGACCTTGACACCATCACCACAACTGCCATGCTATGGACTTCAGAAGGAAAGCAAAAGCGAGGCCAGCCAAAAGCTATACTTAGCGATGAACTGTGGAGGAAGAGATGCAAAGAATGAACCTGAGTTGAGGCACCACACGATGAATAGCTGCCGACCAAAGCAAAGTGGAGACAGTTTGTTGCTGCGTTACAAGATGCCGCCAGGAGTGATGGTCACTGATAGCTTTGTTAGGCAGCGGCGAAGGACCAAAGAAAAAGAAGATGATGAATGCTAATTGTTCCTGTAGCACGCTGGTCGTTTACACATCCTCTTGTACGTCCATCCATGCTGGTCGTTTACACATCCTCTTGTACGTCCATCCATGCTGATCGTTTACACATCCTCTTGTACGTCCATCCATGCTAGTCGTACATTTGATGCCACATTCTAGCAGTCTTATCCTTGTTAATTTATTGATTGCAGTCTCGTTCTCTAACAGGCGATCATTAACTGTTCTTAGTATCTCTTCCTTATCCATATCGAGTGTCCCCTCTCTGGGTACTGTAGAAGGTAGTCTGTTAGCTCTCTCATTGCCCCGTGCCCGTATATGACCAGGACGGTAGATCTACACCAACTTCTGAAGATTCGAGACTTCCGTGGATGTTTTTTCGTGTAGGGAAGATAAACAATAATTCTCTCATTCAAATAAAACACATCATTTCAGCGTCTTCAAATTGAAATGGGTTAGTGTTATTTTTATGAATGGCTTTCTGTGTTTGTTTATGTGTGTGTGTTGGGGTGTGCTGTAGTATTGCGAAGAAGGCTAATGCCAAGTAAGCATATTCACAAGAGCTGGTGGCTTTGTTCAGTGACCAAGATGGCGCGATGACAGGTATACCGCAGGCTAGGCTAGGCTTACTGTGGTGGATTTTGATGTTAATTGGTAAAATGTGAATTTTATGCAGATGTGAGGTCAAGCTGTGAAGGCCCCTGAGTCTAATAGATAATAGGGTTTGTGTTCTCAGGAAACCTTTCTGCTACCACCCTACGACCTCAACCTGCGACGTATTTTATCCTAAGTATAGTAATGGTGTATGTCTGTTATCTGGCTAGTGTCTAGGGTAATGTAAAATGTGCTGTAATAAAATGACAACAAATACACCTAAGAACTCTATGATAAGTAATTAACAACACCCAGAGTTAAGTTTAAAATGTGACATCTTTTTTACAATTTATTGTTCCAGTATCACAATTATGTGTGTACTGGAATATTGAAACTCAAAATGATAATTCAAAGTATTTACATAAAATTGATTCAATTTATGACTGAGTATATTATTTTTCACAACTTTAATTAAATATGTCAATCTGGAACAGTGTCAATTTACTCTTGCTCCTATGAATGGGAATTGATTGAAAGAACGTCTGTCTTCATCATAATCTGAATGATCTAATACACATTTGGGAAATGAGAGTAGTTGAGTTTGATATATCAAGTGCCCGGAGACGATTTCTTATCTTAGTATCTTCTGGTATACAGGATGAATTATGTTCACATCACCAGCTTCCACTGCCAAGTCAGGATTCTGCTCTTGAAATATAACAAGGAGGCACACAGTCGATACTGCCTCAATTCTTTAGATGCAGAAGTATATACAGGTATAGGTTGACCTGGGCTCACTTTGAGTCATAGATGAAACCCTGGAACGATATAAATGCGTCCTATTCAACCTCTGATATACTCTCTCTTTCCCTAACTAATAAACATTTTTCAATCATATTCAGACTCGGCATGGTAACTAAACAATTAGTTAGCGTACTTAATTGGTTTGTTACCCCATTCATGGTCAAATAAACTTCAAACTACAGTTTGACACTTTCCTTGACAAAGGAAACATTTTAAGTTAATAATATCAAGTCATGTACAATTACGGAGACTTGCTGAAGAAGACGGCCAGTGGTTTTCCTGGTCTTATGTCATAATACTGTACAACAATTTCCCCCTTAATATTTAATTTTACTTTCTCCCAAAGTGTCAGAAAGCCTGTCTGGCTTTTCTACAACATGCTAATATATTTCCTAACAACTCTGTGAAACAACACAAAGTTTGATGTTGACTTCCCTCTAGCTAAACTTCTACCTCCATAATTTTCATACATATTCAATAATACATAATAATAATAATATAAATGTTTTTTTTTCTTACCGCATCAGAGAAATATTAACACTAAAAAAGTTTGAGTTGCAATAAATATGGTCAAATCCAGATCGCTTGTTGGTGCAGATCAGCAAAACAAGATCGTACTAATATTTTTCACACAACTTTAGCGTAATACAAATTTTTCTCAAGTGGCGACTTGCACTACCTTCCAACCAGTTTTATTCCTCCGTTAGTATATTAGACTCCAGCCAATCAGGGACTGTTAGGCTTCTAGCGTCCTTTTTTTCAAAACTGAACTCAATTTTCAAATCTTGGACTACCCTACCCTTTCCCAATATCTGTCAAGCTGAGAAAGATGTAGTCTGTTAGTCCATCTGTTTTCTGTCAATATCTCCTTTATTTATTGAGTGGTTCAAATTCTGATAAATAATTATTGATCCCATTGCTGTCTGTCACACAGTGCTTATATTTTTATACGTTTATTGATTATATTTACTATTATCGTTTTTCTTCTTCAATTCTTCAAATAACATATTTTCCTATCTACGGTAAGATACAGTAACACTTTACTCTTCTATTACCCAATTAATGTCATTGTATTCGTCCCTGTCTTTTATTTTAGCATATAAGAAAATTATCTAAGTTTTTCTTCTATCTAACCTTCTATGCCCCGCTTGGGTGCCAATTTCAAATTATGTAAACAACAAAATCGAGACACTACCAACTATGCTCCTTTTCTCCCCCGTTCCGTACTGTATTTTCAAAATTTTCCACGTTAATCGTAATTTTTTTTCTTTAACTGTCGTTCTCATTCAAAACGAAACAACGCTTTTGTAGTACGTCACAAAATTGCGACCACGCGTTGGCCGTATGTTACAATATCGTTACTTTTTAGCCCGAAATACGAGTGTGTGTGTTTTTTTGGGCTGTGTCGCGTCCAACAGCGTGGATATATACATTGAACTGAGTGTCGAGCGAAGGGAGTCTGCAAAACTTGCGACATCGTTTTTCCAACATGCTACGACATTGGCATGCACTATCGTTTTCGGTTCGCGAGGCCAGAAAAAACCAAACGCGTGTCAAATTGTAGCATTTACTCTCTCACTTTTATGCCTTCGCGTATTCGTTCCCCATTTTCTTCTTACACTCTTGCTCTGAATGCTAAGCCTTGGTTTTCTCAAAACTGTAACGGTAGTGTCTCAATGACGAGGTATAAAATCTAGTACTATTTGCAGGCGTAGGAGACAACGTTTCACACAACTTCCTTATTTTATCCCTATATTCTTTTATCTCTATCGTTTTGAATTTATAAAAGGTGGGCTATTTGAACTGTTGTCCATACAGATGTCACTTTACGACACTTACATAGCGATGTTCTCGTGAAAGTGGACTTCGACTGAGAAGTGGGATTGTTCAGTTAAGGAACGTCTCTCCGTGTGGAAAAATAAATTGAAGTGGGCAGAAGAAAGAATAGATGCGGAAATCGAAAGACATGGAAACAAATAGACAAAAGACTGTGTTAGATGTGAAAATGACACAGGGGTAAGAGTGAGCTACCTCTGATTTTAACATATTCTCTCTCTCTTTCTATCTCTCTCTCTTTCTCTATCCCTCTCTTTCTCTATGTCTCTCCCTCTCTGTCTCTCTGTCTCTGTGTGTCTCTCTCTCTGTCTCTCTCTGTCTGTGTCTCTTTAAGAATATGACAGAGTGGTTAGCGACAAGCTAGAATGTTTATAAATATTGTACGTGGCATTAGACAAAGTGTTGTTTAAGAAAGGGTTAGTCAGTTTCACTTAATTCTTTACACTTGAGCTCCCGGATGAGCATAGGCCTTCAACAAATCCACTCCAGGCCTTCCAATCTTGTGATATCAGTTTACGGTGTTTTCATGTCGTCTTGACCACCTTCATGGCTTTGTCGCATTCCCTCTCCATGTGTGTGTGCGTGTGTGTGTGCGTGTGTGTGCTTTTTTGTTCCTTTATTTTTCATATCCTGGGTTTTCTAGAACAGTGACTGCCTTGTTTTTCTATCCTATGATTTTCTCAACCCTATCGCAATCCGGCGTCGTCACCACACATATTGTTCTACTGGTATTTGTTGACATTTTTTGTTTAACATTTATACAGGGCGGGGTAGTTTAAGAATAAATTTGGCAGAACAGATAACGTCTCATGCTCCTGTGACAAAACGACTGATAATTTAGATTTTCCAATCCGTCCCATTTTTCCTTACTCTTTTAATTTTTTTCTGTTCTTGCCGGCTATAAGTACTTTCATTTTCTTTACTTTCTTCTATTGCGGTGGTAGCCTATTATTCCCCCCACTCAGCACCCACCCCACCGTGGGTCGGATTTTGATTTCGCTTCTGGCCCTCATTATAAATGCATCGCTCGGTTCTTAGTGGCCCAGCGATGCAACAGCTTGTGGTAATATTGTATAAGATGCACCTGGTGTTTGCCAGACTCGGGACCGCTCTTTTGCTCGTAACAGTGTTTGACCACGAGCTAAAAATAGATTCTTTGAAACGTGCGCCGCTGTCTTACTCAGGTTGGTAGCTTGAGCGACGCAGCGCGACAAGCCTTTGATATCTGGGTAACTCTGTACTTCTCCGTTCAGGGGAGAGAAACGCACGTTCGTTTTGAGTTATTTGTAGCGGCCCTTGATAGCTGTATTTTCTGATGTCGGTTAGCGAGACATAATGTTATGTCTTATTCAGGGAATGTTCTCGTGTCTGTTGTTTTCTGATGTAGACTCTAGAATAATGTTATGTTACTCGAGATTATGCTTGTAAAAGCAGAGCGACCCGAGCACCAGCGAAAACACGCGCTTGCAGGGGAGAGAAACGACGCAGGGTTATGTAGCGGCCCTTGATAGCTGGTGTCGTTAGCGTCACTAATGTTATGTCTTATTCAGGGAATGTTTCTCGTGTCTGTTGTTTTCTGATGTAGACTCTATAAAGATTATGCTCAGAGCGACCCGAGCACCAGCGAAAACACGCGCTTGCAGGTGGCTGGGTTAGCGTCACTTTTTAGACTATAAATCTTGATAGTTTACTTTGTCAGTGTTAAACTCTGTTTAGTTGTTAACTCATACTGGCTACTAGTTGTTGAATCACGCTTTATTTGTTAAATGACGTGAATGTCCACCAGTTGATAAATGTAGATGTTGGGACTGGTGTAGTAAAGTGTAACGATTGTCAACTCATTAAACCCAGCACAGTTTTGGTCATACAGGTTATCTTGTCCTGGAACGTGATGAGGCTCCGACAAGAATGTGAGTGTAAACAATGAGTGTGTATGTGAATGTCAGAACGCGAATGGTAGAATGATTCGATAGAGTTGACAGGTTGGTAGTACATCACTCATACTCACACTGTTCGAATTCAAGAAGTACTGGAACTACGGTGGTCTTTTTATAACATTTAATGGGACGCACACTTGGACAGTACGTGTATGGTTACAGGAACAAATGTCGACATAGACAGCATAATGTTGATCACAGGAATATCATCTTAAGTTAGCATTCATGCTTGGCAAATATCATAATGGAGCATTCGTAAATAAGCATTCAGAGTTCCATCATGTAAATCATCTGGCTTTACTGACTGGGCACGTCAGACCATAACCAATATATAGGAAGGCTCCTAGACCTAACCTCGTCTAGTGAATATCCCTTCACGTAAAGTTCAATATATATATTTTCCATAAAGATATAGGAATCCCAGACATGGGTTCTCACATGTAGCAGTGATCTCTTGGTTCATCGAGCGATAGTACAGGCATCCCTTTTTCTCACTCGATAAATACAAAGTATATGAATTTCAACATGGCTGTTCTTCTCTCGTGAGTTTCACTCACTATAGGACCCAGACCCAAAATTGGTCATTCGTTAAATGTCCTCATTTCTTCATAGCTTCTCTCATAGAGGTGATTGAATAATATCATACAATCTAGTGTTGATATATAGGAATGTCGTCTTCCTTTGAATAAATATTCTTTTCAAAAGTACCACTGTTCATCTGTTTATCAACAACGATGGCGAAGCCCAAGTTCATAATAAATTGTGGTTTTACCTTTCTATGCGAAATATAACTTTGCCATTCCTTGGCAAAAGAGAATAAACACTGGGGTAAAGTACATACAACATGTCTAAATGACTATCACTTTTCCCCATTGACTTATAGATCACTTTTTCGGCGATAGGCCTGCTACAACAAAATTCGACATCCAGACAGGATGACGGCCATGAATCACACCCCTTGCTAGCGATACTTCCGCTGCATAGCCTTTGACCTCTTCTAGCGACAACCAGCATAGTTCGACTTAGAAATGTAAAGATATCCATATATAAGACAGACTCGTCCTACTCATACAAACACTACGTATAAATTCAGGCCATAGATATACTGAAGCAAGAACAATCTATTCCTACCCAGCCAAAGAATAAATCGCAGTAGGTCTAGACTCGTCCGCGGAGTCCGATCGAAGATGACGGAACTACTTTCAAGGGAAGTAACTCAAAAATGACTTCTCCTTAAGCACTTAAAAAGGAAATACTTTGATTACAAAATATTTGCGAACATAATAAGTATATAAATGTATTATATTGCAAGATAGTAAAAATTGCCCTTTACAGTCTTACCACACCTCCCGGGAAAAAAAAAATAAATTTTTTTTTTTTTAAAATACATCTAGGAGCACGTAGAATAGGCTCACAACGCAAGAATACTGCGCAGATGAAAATATCAGGAATAACTATAATTCCTAATATGACCGGTGAGAATATATCTCAAAATCTGAGAGAAATTGTTTCTCTACGAATAAATGTTTCCAGGAAGGTGTGATGTACGTATAATACAATTCTGGTAATTATACAATGCATACCAAAAATTCACACTATAATCTTAAATTTATGATTTATGAAGAAACAATCATCAAAGAACAGTGGTGAATAAACATCAATAAACCGCTAAGTAGCGATACCATCATTCTATTATTAAATTACAAATGTGTATCTTAGTAAAGAAACAAAAAATAACTGTTGTAAAGTTATACATATTAAAAAGATCCAATATTTAACAGTTAAGTGGCATCATGTGGGCATCTGGACAGAATGTCCGCCATCACATTTTCTGAACCACGGATAGCTCGTACCGAGAAATGAAAAGGTTGAAGAGCGATTGCGTATCGAGTTGATCTCGAGCTCTTCAAGTTCTTACTTTGGATAGCCGTAAGAGCTTTTTGGTCAGTTTCCACTACGAAATGCGCGCCCAGAAGGAATCTTTGGAGTTTGAGAATTGACCAAACCATTGCCAATAATTCACGGTCTAAAACCGAGTAATTCCTTTCTGCAGCATTAAGTTTTCTGGATATATACATTACAGGATGCAGAGTTCCAGAGTACTCTTGCATTAGTGCCGCTCCAATCCCAGTGGATGAAGCGTCACTACGAAGAACAAATGTCTTATCTGTTGTAGGTAACACTAAAATAGGTGGTGATGAAAACATAGTTTTGATCTTCTCTAGTGAAGATTGGCATTCATGAGACCAGTGAACCATGTTAGGCGACCCTTTCTTTAATAGTGTAGAGAGAGGTGCCATGATAGAGGACAGATTCGGAATGAAACGTCCATAAAATTGTATGAGACCTAAAAGACTTCGCACTTGCTTTTTAGTCCTAGGGATAGAGATGTTAAGTATCTTAGTGATATTATGGTCTTCTGTCTTCAAGAAACCGTGACCTACTCGATGGCCTAAGAAAGCAATTTCGCTAAAGCCAATACAAGCTTTAGATGGTTTTGCTGTCAGGTTATACTCACGCAGAGTTGATAATAATTCAACTAACCCTGAATAGTGATCTTCCCAAGTATCGCTGAAAAGACAGATGTCGTCTAGATAAGCAATGACATCTGACCGATACGATAGGATTCGACGCATCATGCGTACAAATGTAGCTGGTGCGTTCATAAGGCCGAAAGGCATAAAATTCCATTGGAAAAGGCCTCTGGGAGTAGAGAAAGCGGTAAGAGGTTTGGCGCGTTCGGATAATGGAACTTGCCAATATCCTTTAGACAAATCAAGTTTAGTGAAAAAATGCGATTTAGAAAGACGAGTAAGTAGCTCTTCTAGTAAAGGCATAGGTTCAGCATCGAACTTCGTAACTTGATTCAATTTGCGATAGTCAACGCAAAGACGTATGTTATTGTCTTTTTTTCGAACAATAACCATCGGCGAAGAATATGCAGAAGTGGATGGTTCGATTATTTGTAAATCTATCATTTCATCCAACTCCTTTTCAACCTGTGTTTGGAAATGTATAGGGATAGGATAAGGTCTAACCCTAATTGGAGTATGTTCAGTTAGAACAATGTCATGCTCAATGACATGAGTTTGTCCAGGGATGTCAGTGAGGACATCCTGAAATGTTTGTAACATAGACGAAACTTGTCGCCGTTCTCCTAGAGACAAATCAGGAGAAACAGTAACGTCTTTCCATGATTCACTAGAATGAAGTGGGATCATTGGAAGCGGAAGATTAACATCCGAAAAACTTGTTTCCTCATCCTGTATTACAGACAGTGATGAGTAATGACCATGTTTGACATGAGAATCGTCCGTTGCCTGGAAAATAGGCTGTAGATAGTCAGGACGTTCATGGAACTCCGTAAGCATATTGATGTGGAAGGTTTTATGCTTCCCGTTAATATCGACGATGTAGTCAACATCTGAAATTTTCGATATTATATCGTACGGACCTTTCCAACTAATAAGGAGTCTATTTTCACGACAAGGTAGCAAAACAAATGCTTTGTCACCAGGACAAAGTTGTCGTAAAGTTCTCTTCTTATTAGCAAATTGTCTTGCCTTCTGCTTAGCAAATTCAGAAGAGGACGTTGCCAATTTGCATGCTTCGATAATCTTCTGTCTCAGCGCGATGACATACTCGTAAGAAGATTTTGTGTCATCGTCAATATTGTCAGCTGTTATAAGATCATGCAGCAAAGACATTGGGCCGCGCGGTCGCGCGCCAAAGACAAGTTCAAAGGGAGAAAACCCTGTATGTTCATTGGGGACCTCTCTGTACGCGAAGAGGGCCGCGGGTAAAACCCTATCCCAATCTTGAGGATGATCCTCAGTTATCTTCCCTAATAAGTTCTTAAGTGTTCTATTTAGTCGCTCGACCATCCCATTGGACATAGGATGATAGATGCTACTCAAAGATCTCTCTATCTGTAGAGTAGACATTACTTGAGACATGGTATCCGATATCAGTTGGGTGCCATGATCTGATAATATTTCTCCGGGGAATCCCAGCCGAGAAAATATAAGCCAAAGAGCATCTGCAATGTCAGCGGTAGTAATGCTCTTTAGAGGGATAGCCTCTGGCCAACGTGTGCACATGTCTACACACGTTAAGATAAACTGATGTCCTCTAGCAGATTTGATCTTGAATGGACCAATGATGTCTATCGCCATTTTCTGGAATGGACGAATAGGAATATCTGCAGCCTGAATAGGCGCAGCATGACGAGGACCTTTGGATTTGACTTCTTGACATACTTTACAGGATCGACAATAGATCCGTATGTCCTTGTTCACAAAAGGCCAAAAGAAAGCCGCAAGAACTCTTGACTTTGTACGGGAAAAACCCATGTGACCAGCACACTGAGAGTCGTGTGCATGTTGTAAGATCTTAACTCTCAAATTCTTGGGTACAAGAATCTGAGAATGACTTGACTTAGTGGAGTCTTGCACCATACGTACAAGTACGCCATTCTTCATTGTAATCCAAGATTTACAATTTGAATCTTTATTCGGATCACCTTTCGTTACAAGAGTGAAGAATTTCTTAAGAGTCGGATCTTCTTCTTGTTGTTTTATAAACGAGTCACGAGAAATTACCAAGGGATCATCTTGGTTATGCACTTCATTATCTTCAACAGATGAAGTTTCAGGCATATTGAGAGCTTGAGCTCTAGTGACTACCGCATTAGCAGATTGCATATTTTGATTTTCCCAAACGGAAATTTGCTCCGGAGTGCATTCTTTGACTCCGTGAATGCGACCGATGATAAGATCAGCGATCGGATTCGGCAAAAGACATGCGTGTACATCTCCTGTGAAGAAAGGAGTAGCAATCCTAATGATAGCGGTAGAGTATTTCTCTATGGTGCCGCCAAATGTTACGCATTTGACTACTTTGCCTGTAGAATGAGAAGGATCTATGAGTGACTGCCTAACCCCAATAGTTGTGCATCCAGAATCAAAAAGTACTGAGACTGGATTGTCATTTACTAAACCTTTGTGTAAGACAAGAGAACCTCTCCCATCATGCGCGATTGACGCAGGAAGAGCGGGAAGAGGATGCCCACAGCTTAAAGTAGACACTGTGGTTGGCTCAAATAATGTTTTGCATTGGGGGCACTGAGATGCTCTCCCAAAATCAAAAGCGGCACATGCCATATTATTAGAGTCATCATTATCTTTATTTTGTTTATAGGCTTCGTGGGACTCTTGCTGTGCAGAGTTCGCCTGGTAATGAGCTTTATGTTTTTTGAATTGTGCTCTACCTCTGTTATTATTGCCTCTGTACTTATCATTGTTTCCACTATTATAACCTCTACTCGGGTTTGAATCATAGCTCCTTTGGTTACTATCATCATATTCATTATAATGAGTATCTCTGTAATTATGATCTTGTTGTCTCCATGAAGGAAAACTTGGATAGTTTCTAGAATGACTTCCTTTGCGAAAGTTCCTGTAATTATGACCACCCCTGAATCGAGGGCTGTCAGCTCTTCTCCAGGTATTCGAAGAAGAACCCTGAAATGATTGGTTACCTTGGTTCTGATAACTGTAATAGTTACCTTTTTTATTAAACCTATTTTGAGGTCCTTGGAATTTGTGAGAGTGATTAGGGTTGTATGGTGTTGCAGAAGCAACTGGCATACCTTCTTTAACCTTACTGTTGCTAATAGCTACGTCCGGATGTGCAGTGACGTATTGGGTACAATATTGTTCCATTTCTTTTAGAGACTTAGGTTTACGCTCATGTAAGAATTCGAGGAAAGGTTTATTTATACTTGACATAATCTTGTCTCTGAGTATCAAGTCCATAAGGGCTTCATAAGTCTTTTCTGTTTTGGATAGCTCAATCCAACGATCAAATGTAAGACGTGTCCTTGCAATGAATTCTGAGAATTCTACACCTGCCTCAGGCACCATTGTCTTAAACAACTTCCGATAACCCTCTTCAGACAACTGATACTTCTTTAATAAGGCTGCCCTAATAACATCATAGTTATCTTTGTCAGCCTCTTCAACCAAACTTAAACTAGTCAGAGAATCACCTTTCAGATTTTCTGATAACTGGTTAGCATATTGTGATTTGTCCACATTATGTGCTCGACACGAGCGTTCAAATCTATTTAGCCAGAATGTTATGTCATCACTGGAAGGGTTGAACGCTGGTACCTTGACCTTGTAAGTAAAGGGTTTACCATTACCACCAGATGCTTGATTACCATCACTTATGTTTGTTAACTTTAACTTTTCTAACTCAAATGCTCAAATGCTAAAAGTTCTTTTTTTGTGTTCATGCTCTCTTATTGCTTTTTTTCTCTTCTGCTTCAGCTTCTCTTTGTAATCTTTTTTTCTTCTGCAGCAGCTTGTAATTTTTTCTCTTCTGCAGCAGCTTGTAATTTTTTCTCTTCTGCAGCAGCTTGTAATTTTTTCTCTTCTGCAGCAGCTTCATCTTTTCTTTTCTCTTTTTCCATTTCCATCTGGAATCTTTTTTCATCAGTCTGTATCTGCAATTTCTTTTGTTCATACTCTCTTTGTAATTTTTTTTTCCTCAGCTTCTAATCTTTTCTCCTCAATCAATGCTTTTCTTTCTTCAGCAGCTAATGCTTTGTCATATTGAGCAACTGCCCATTCTTCTAATTGCTGACCAGTCTTATCAAGAGCCTTGCCTTGTGTGATAAAATAATCTAATGTAGACATCTTGTCTAATAAGATCAGTAATTTGCAAAAGTAAATAAATTCACTTTCTTAGTCTTAATCAAAGACCTTGTATGATAACTTTTTAACCTGTGGAAAATAGTACTTAACTATCCCAATCACTGTGGGAAACAAGCCTTACAAAGGTCTTGTATAAATCCTTATATAATAACAGCTATAAGTTGCTGGTTCACTCTATAATATAAGTGCAGTGCACCAGAAATAGTGTTTTATATCATCAACTGTGTACCTTTAGTAATAGCAATTAACTATCAGTTGATTCTTGTACATCAATTTATATGATCAACTATATTTTAAATAGTGTATGTCGATCAGGCACAAAACAAAACAGTTATACAGGAGAACATGAAAACATTTGCGGAAATGAAATAAATGAAATGGGAAAACAATAAAAGATAAACCGCAAGAGGATAACAAATACAAATAACGCCACAGTATATAAATATAAATTGAGAATAGAACTGAAAGATAGAATAGGGTAGACCAACAAATTACAAACAAATCAAAACAAAATAAAGAACAGAGGAATATTACAAAAACAACAATGAGTACAGTCTTCACAGCTAACACTAATAGCAACAGCTGTCGCAGCAAATTTTCAATCAAGAAAATTGCACCTATAGAAACGCACACATCAGACCCTCTATTACGTGGGATACTCTGCTGTGTGACACCGCCCAACCAAAACAACAACCCGCTGGATACAAACAAATATCACATATAAATATTTAAACATAAATACATAATTGCATAAATAGTATGGCAATATGATGTAAATAGAGTGTTGCAGAAAGAATGTGTTGTAAAGAAGGCTCAGTTACACTGCCTAATAGTACAGTACTGTGGTACTTTATTAAACAAATACTTCTGGTCTAATTATTTTAAATTCAACACAGAAATAGAAGCTCCATCGTTGATGTGAATGATAACAATCGATGTAGGACTTCTCAGTTCAATAACATTTCCTTTCGCAAACACTGTCAAATATTCTCCAGTCCTGATGTGTAATGTTCTATGTTTCAACCAAGCTTGCTGTGTAACACTGTCAGTTGTATGGCAAATGTCCAACGAACCAAATGTCAACAAACGCTGACCTAGTTACCGCATACTGTCGACAGGACAGGTCACGCTGACATCACTGTAGAGTTGTACTGCTGATGTATTTGTGTGTCGTAACAGACCCCAAGGAACGTCTGGTCTCAGTAGTTTACTTCTCAATATGGTCACTGTGCAGGTTGACCCAGGAAGCTGGCACACCAGTTGTTAAACTCTGTTTAGTTGTTAACTCATACTGGCTACTAGTTGTTGAATCACGCTTTATTTGTTAAATGACGTGAATGTCCACCAGTTGATAAATGTAGATGTTGGGACTGGTGTAGTAAAGTGTAACGATTGTCAACTCATTAAACCCAGCACAGTTTTGGTCATACAGGTTATCTTGTCCTGGAACGTGATGAGGCTCCGACAAGAATGTGAGTGTAAACAATGAGTGTGTATGTGAATGTCAGAACGCGAATGGTAGAATGATTCGATAGAGTTGACAGGTTGGTAGTACATCACTCATACTCACACTGTTCGAATTCAAGAAGTACTGGAACTACGGTGGTCTTTTTATAACATTTAATGGGACGCACACTTGGACAGTACGTGTATGGTTACAGGAACAAATGTCGACATAGACAGCATAATGTTGATCACAGGAATATCATCTTAAGTTAGCATTCATGCTTGGCAAATATCATAATGGAGCATTCGTAAATAAGCATTCAGAGTTCCATCATGTAAATCATCTGGCTTTACTGACTGGGCACGTCAGACCATAACCAATATATAGGAAGGCTCCTAGACCTAACCTCGTCTAGTGAATATCCCTTCACGTAAAGTTCAATATATATATTTTCCATAAAGATATAGGAATCCCAGACATGGGTTCTCACATGTAGCAGTGATCTCTTGGTTCATCGAGCGATAGTACAGGCATCCCTTTTTCTCACTCGATAAATACAAAGTATATGAATTTCAACATGGCTGTTCTTCTCTCGTGAGTTTCACTCACTATAGGACCCAGACCCAAAATTGGTCATTCGTTAAATGTCCTCATTTCTTCATAGCTTCTCTCATAGAGGTGATTGAATAATATCATACAATCTAGTGTTGATATATAGGAATGTCGTCTTCCTTTGAATAAATATTCTTTTCAAAAGTACCACTGTGCATCTGTTTATCAACAACGATGGCGAAGCCCAAGTTCATAATAAATTGTGGTTTTACCTTTCTATGCGAAATATAACTTTGCCATTCCTTGGCAAAAGAGAATAAACACTGGGGTAAAGTACATACAACATGTCTAAATGACTATCACTTTTCCCCATTGACTTATAGATCACTTTTTCGGCGATAGGCCTGCTACAACAAAATTCGACATCCAGACAGGATGACGGCCATGAATCACACCCCTTGCTAGCGATACTTCCGCTGCATAGCCTTTGACCTTTTCTAGCGACAACCAACATAGTTCGACTTAGAAATGTAAAGATATCCATATATAAGACAGACTCGTCCTACTCATACAAACACTACGTATAAATTCAGGCCATAGATATACTGAAGCAAGAACAATCTATTCCTACCCAGCCAAAGAATAAATCGCAGTAGGCCTAGACTCGTCCGCGGAGTCCGATCGAAGATGACGGAACTACTTTCAAGGGAAGTAACTCAAAAATGACTTCTCCTTAAGCACTTAAAAAGGAAATACTTTGATTACAAAATATTTGCGAACATAATAAGTATATAAATGTATTATATTGCAAGATAGTAAAAATTGCCCTTTACAGTCAGCACACTCGTACATTTTACCTGCCCATAGATGGCAAAATGAGACAGGCAGTGGTGGGCACAAAATTAGACTTTGTGTTGCCTTATTTTTATCATCTCGGGGTGAATTGAAATTTTGTAATATTGTCACGTAGGTCTTTATATCATTAAACTGCCTACATCTTCTTCCTATTCTCTCACCCGCAACCTTTATTTTATTATCTTTCCTTACTTGTTTTTTCCTGTATTTTTCGCATCACTTGTTTTGCGAAAAATATTTTCTTCAGTATCCTCAAACTTTACCTTGTGTTTTTTCTCATACTGGGATACGTAATTCTATTACTTAGATGTCAGTCAGACGAGAAGGGCAATTAAGTTGAGGCTATCTTAGACATCGAGCCGACTTGGGTCAGCACCTTCAGATGACACGACACTCCTGAGTTAGATTCTCGACGTAAACGCGTGAGAATGCTAGGAGAGAGCCGACATCCGTCTGCATTTTCACCGGTCAACCACGAGTTGCATCGGCCGAACGCTTAAGTAGGAGCGAATATTTACACCTTATAGTCGCAGTTTCAGACAGGCTGTCTGGGATTTGAAACTGACACGCGTACATCGTGGTCAGTAGGTGGCAGTTACGACATGTTAGGTGTTAAACGTATCGTTAAGGCCGGAAAGGGGAGAGCATTTCGTTCTACGAAATAATAGTTCCTCCTTTGTCTGGTTTTAAGATATTAAACCTAGTTTGAAACTTTATTTTCATTCTTTCTCAATAATTCGCAGTAGACAGGTGGTTCGCGAAGAGTAAAGCCGTATAGCGAAGTTCTCAGTTTGTTGCGACAATTCGTCGAACTTCTAGACTTCCATAAATATAGGCATATAATTCTAAATTGTGCGATATCCTGTAGTGCTGTGTTTGAGGTAAATATATTATTATCTAGTATTTTGTGAAGTGATTAAGTGTTAAATCGCTCATTTCATTTTAACTAGTTTCTTTTGTGCAGAGTGCTAAATTTATCTAATCTGTATTATTTATAGTGACGAGTTACAGTGGAAAACAGAAATTATATTTCTTGCTTAAATTCAGTCGGCTAATAAAGAAATTTAATTTAACTTCTAAATAAATCAGACGAGAGAATATATTTTAAAAACTAAACTTATAACGCTAGATACATCATTGAGTGTTGACGAAATACGTATGTATTTTCTAATTCATGATGTTGGATTTTATTTACATAACTTACTTCACGGGAAGTTTTTAAATATAAGTCAAGCTGTAGGCTTGCCGTTTGAAATGTAAGTTATAACGAGTACATATTCTGTATATTATATTATACGTTGTTTTCTTCATTTAGCGAATGCTGGGGAAAACCCAACTTGCCGGCGTTTAGGAAAGAGACATAATTGTGAGAAGCATAGACATTTCCTATCTTTAACCACGTGGTTTTTTTTTAATTAAGTAACCCAGGTCTGACAGTGCATGTGCCATCAGAGATAAACAATAATACCAATCCCACTAACGGTTGCTAAAGACTAATGTGTATACTGGGCTTCTGAGCCAGTTCATCTTGCTTCCCAAATTGAAATATACATGCTGCGTGGCGGCGAGAATAATTACAATCAATAACATTAACATTTTCCCGACATTTTTTTTTTGTCGAAAGAGTGAATAGTGAAACAAGGCTATCTGTTGAAAGAAGTTGTCCACTGGTCATCTTTCCAAATTAAGGAAATCCTCGTGTTTCTGAACTCTGTGTGCCCGTTTAAACTTGCTTATCTAACCTGATTCAAGTGACATTAACAGTAAATCTACAATTTAACTGGTGAAGTGAACGCTCCCCGAAACAGTGGAATAAACCTGTAATTGTAGAGCTGGGATTCGCTTTATCCAAAGAATACAGATTCACTGTAGAGAAGTGTCCTACGGTTGCGCCAGACGGTGAACTACATCAAGTTTTTGATAGGTAAGAACGTGTGCCAGGGATCCCTGATGAAAGAACCGAGTGAAAGTGGACTGAGTGAGTTTTTTTTGATAACTATTGATTCACCCCCACGTCACAATCTCCTTACGGAAGAGTGGCTGCTTGAGTAAATTGTTCCTTTTTGAAGGACAATATTAGACCCTAATCATATGCATTTATGACTCTTTGGGCCATCATCTGTCTCATAACGGGGCTGTGGGCTAAACCTAGAGTTAATATCATAACGGGTCTATCATCCGTGTAGTATTTTCTTGAATTTGATGACTATTTGTATATGTTTTCTTTTGATGTAAATTTTATATGTTGTGTCGTAAGTTTAATATGATAAATAAACTTAACCATAAATTAATCAGCGTGTTGGTCAGCTCGTTCTAAATATCTATATAATCATTGTTATAGTTTCCCCACGTCTGTGTGTCTACCTGTCGTCACTGTATGTGCGTGCACGTGAGTGGGTAGAGATCGGTTGGTATACATATATTTAATGTATATGTGGTAGACTGTCTGACTGCTTAAAATCTGTCGTAGAAGATAGGTGAGAGAGAGAGAGAAGATTTTCTCGCATCTCAGAGACAGCCTCTATCACTATTCTATCATCTCACTCGTGGAATCTATTTCTTCGACTAACTCTCACACTGTGACTCTCACTCATTCCAATCTATTCAGAAGGGACCAACCCAAGTCTTAATTCTCCTATCGAAAATCTACGACAAATGGTCGCTCGTTACCGGGAATTGAACCCAAAATCCTAAGGCGATACGACAAATGTGGTCTCGCCCGACGGATTTTTGAACTTAGAATAGGAAGACGAGACGCCAAATATCAGCTCGTCTGTAAGATTCTTTGTTCTGAAATAGAGTAAGAGTGTGATGTCTTGTGAGTTTTGTATCTTTTAAAAAATAATTTATCCCCTAGACTAACGATCTGTTTACGGGCGTGCTGACCACACAAACTGATAAGTTGTTTTTTCCACAGCATTTTGAATAATATACATTTGAGTTACAGGTTGATTTTGTCGGAATACATGTTAATTAATGTTGATTGTAATACTAAACGCTGGTAAAGTTTTGTGAGTGTATAACATTCACATGGGTTCTGAAGCAGGAAGGTGTTTGAACTAAAGTTAAGGAGTGCGTTTCGGACTATTTGTCCAGATTAATTGCCTCCCTCACCCTAACTGTCTTCAGCGGTAAACTTGATAGTGGATTAAAATTAAGGGATTATTTTTCTCTTTAATTTTTACAATAATTATTTTGTTTCCACTGTAGCAACTTATTTTTCAGAAGTAATCTTAACTACCATTTAGTTGGCGTAGTCGTGTTTTGCATTAGGTGCTTTATTGCCGATTAATAGCAGCGATAGTTAGATTTTTATTTTTGGAGGAGGTATCCCAGGGTTAAATATTTCATCTTTTGATTTTTTGGCAATTTTTTTCTCGTAAGTGGTAGGAACCAGTGTATCCTTTTTCCTATTTTCTTTCTCCACTAGTCTCAGTCACTGACATAATATGGCCGAGAGGGCAAAGCTTAGACAACTCCTCAGGAACGAAGCGAGAGAGGAGGGACTGGAAGGAGAGGAAGCGAAAGCGTTTGTCAGAGACGAACTTGAGAGATATGATGTGGAGAGGAAAGCAGCTGAAGCTAAAGAGGACAAAGAAGAAGCTAGGAAGAAAGAAGCGGAAGACCGGCTATTACAGCAGAGGAAGATGGATGAAGAAATGGAAATCCGCAGGGAGAGACAGCAAGAGAAGGAGAGAGAGGAAAGAGAGAAGGAGAGACAGCATGAGGAAAGAGAGAAGGAGAGACAGCATGAGGAATGAGAGAAGGAGAGACAGAATGAGGAAAGAGAGAAGGAGAGACAGCATGAGTTGGCTCTTAAGGCTCTAGAAGTCCAAAGTCGTGGTGCTGCCTCTACCTCCAGCAATGGAGAGTCTTCTCCTCATTCTTCCATAACTGACCCTGCTAACACTCAATCTCTTCAACTAAATGCTATGTCTTTCACTCTTGAGTCTTTCCCTTGTCCAAATGAGAAGATTGACACATGGTTAGAAAAATTTGAGAAAATTGCAACTCTGTACGGGTTAGAGAGGCCGCGTTGGAATATGAAACTTTCCCAGGCCCTAAAAGGTTCTGCTTATGATGTTTATTCTAAGCTGGAAAGTAGCCAACAAGACGACTACGACTTGTTGAAGAAAGCGCTACTGGAGCGTTTCGAAATGAACGCTCGCAAGTTTTTGCAACTGTTTTGCAACTGCCGGAAAGAGAATTCTGAAACTTTTCACCAGTTCTCATCTCGTCTAAAGGGATATTTGACAAAGTGCCTTGAGCTCTCGCAGCTCCCCTCTACCTATGAAGGTCTTGAGGAATTTGTTTTAACAGAACAAATAAAGAACACTTTGTCTGCTGATACCCGGAGATTTCTAGCTGAGCAAGGGGCAGAAAAACTTGAAGACATTTTGGAAAAGTCTGAGCGTTATCACAATGCGCTGGCTGAACTACCGGCCACTAAGCGGAAACCGACAGAGGAGCATTTTCGGAAAAATAACCTAGAGCAATCTTCTCAGGCTTCTAACCAAAATAACCACAGAGAAACTGGACCTCAAAACCCCCCTCCTGAAAAATCCAAGTTCTACAAGAACAAGTACCCCAACCACCCCAAACAGTCTGATCAACCCGACCGCCCTACATATCAGCGCAGCCAGAAAGGTCAAGGTGGCAAAGGGAGAACCCCTGCGCACGGGACTAAGGATCAGAGCAAGCACACCGAGCCGAAGCGCATCGGATGCTTACAAACAACAGACTCGCAGGAAAGAATTATTGTCAGTGATTCTCAACCGGAGGGAGAGAGGCCCTCTACGCGAGGTACGGTTGTTCTAAACGGGACTTCAACGTATTGTTTGTTTGACACGGGGCTTTCTTTTGATTGCATTGTTGCCAGGCACCTGGTCAAACCCGGTCAAGAGACAGAAGAGACCGTTAAACTGTGTGGAGTTCTTAGGAGTGACGCACCAACAACGCTTTCCATTGCATTGTTGGAGATCCACTCTGACTTTGTCAGAGGCGTGATCAAAGCGGCTGTTATGGATGACCCCATCTACCCAGTCATACTTGGCTGTAGATATGTGTTTATTGGGAAACCTGAAGAGCCAATAGTGGCAACAGTGACCACAAGAAGGCAAGCCAAGAAGGAACGGGAGCCTGCGCCAAATTTGTTACCTATGGAACTTAAAGAGGCGCAACAAAAGGACCCTTCTTTAGAACCCTGCTTTAGGAAACTGCCCATGGCCAAAGACCCTAGACAACACGGGGACATCTTTTCTAAGGATGGCGTGCTTTATCGGAGAACGGGTAAGCCTGAATAAGGTTACAACCAGCTCCTAGTACCGAAACAGTACAGAAGCCAAATCCTAGAAATGGGGCACTCTCTTCCCTTCAGCGGACATATGGGACAGAACGCCACAAACCAACGTATAACCACTCATTATTGGTGGCCAGGAGTAAACACTGATATTATCAGGTACGTCAAATCCTGTGCCCAGTGCCAACGTGTACCACCCAAGCAACGGACTCCCCCAGTCCACATGGGTGAAATGTCAATAATGGGAACACCATTCGAACGGGTTGTGATCGACATTTTAGGGCCTTTCGACAGGACTAAAAGAAGGAACAGGTTCATCCTGACCTTAGTCGATACATGCACTTTATGGGCAGAAGCTATACCGCTAACATGCGCAGATGCCAAGCATGTCGCAGAAGCCCTCGTGCAGATTTTCACTCGGTTGGGATTCCCTCAACAAGTGTTGACGGATAACGGATCTCCATACCGAAACCTGTTGATGGATGAGATCGTTAAGATCTTGAGGACCAAACACATCTACACTAAGCCATATACTCCGGCCGGATATGGGCTCGTGGAACGTGCTAATGGAAACCTCAACATGCTGCTAAGTAAACTGGCACAAGTGAAACCTGAAGATTGGGACCTTTGTATTCCTGGAGCTTTATTTGGCTACAGAGAATCTCCTCATACTTCCACAGGATTTCCGCCAGCGACACTCTTATTCGGCAGACCCATTAAGGGCTCGCTTGAAGCCTTACTTCAGTCTCTGACAGACGAGAAGGCGGATGAGACAGTTGTCTCAGCAAGTAAATATGTGTCGGTTTTAAAGGAAAGGTTGAAACTAGGGTGGGACCTAGCAACGACTAACTTTAAGCGAGCACGCACAAAGCACGCTAACCGATACAGGAAAGTCGCGAAAGAAAGAGAACTGGAAGCAGGAGAGAAAGTTTTGGTGTTACTCCCTACCGGAAACAACCAACTGAAGATCGGATGGCAAGGGCCGTTTACCGTCCTGAAAAAGATTTCTAAGGCTAACTACCAGATCTCTATTCAAGGAAAGGAGAAGGTTTTCCATTTAAATCTCTTAAAGAGATACTTGGAAAGACCAGTGCCAACCTCCGACCATCTCCTGACGATCGCCAGAGCTGACGAAGATGATGATAGTGGCAGGGATATTCCACCGCTATCACAGGAAATCTTTCAAAAATGTCAGAAGCGGCGACGCTCTTTCAAGCGCGCATGGGAGACATTCCAGAGGAAGGAAACTTTGGGGAGTAGACTTGAGTAGGAATTGGACAGAGATGGAGGGGGAAGATAAGAGGGAAGAAGACAGACACCCCGAAGCTACGGTTATAGGAAATTTAATTCCATAACGATAGACATGGAGTGCTTCCATATCTTAAAGGGGGGACGTCCTGTCACGTAGGTCTTTATATCATTAAATTGCCTACATCTTCTTCCTATTCTCTCACCCGCATCCTTTATTTTATTATCTTTCCTTACTTGTTTTTTTCCTGTATTTTTCGCATCCCTTGTTTTGCGAAAAATATTTTCTTCAGTATCCTCAAACTTTACCTTGTGTTTTTTCTCATACTGGGATACGTAATTCTATTACTTAGATGTCAGTCAGACGAGAAGGGCAATTAAGTTGAGGCTATCTCAGACATCCAGCCGACTTGGGTCTGCACCTTCAGATGACACGACATTCCTGAGTTAGATTCTCGACGTAAACGCGTGAGAATGCTAGGAGAGAGCCGACATCCGTCTGCATTTTCACCGGTCAACCACGAGTTGCATCGGCCGAACGCTTAAGTAGGAGCGAATATTTACACCTTATAGTCGCAGTTTCAGACAGGCTGTCTGGGATTTGAAACTGACACGCGTACATCGTGGTCAGTAGGTGGCAGTTACGACATGTTAGGTGTTAAACGTATCGTTAAGGCCGGAAAGGGGAGAGCATTTCGTTCTACGAAATAATAGTTCCTCCTTTGTCTGGTTTTAAGATATTAAACCTAGTTTGAAACTTTATTTTCATTCTTTCTCAATAATTCGCAGTAGACAGGTGGTTCGCGAAGAGTAAAGCCGTATAGCGAAGTTTCTCAGTTTGTTGCGACAATTCGTCGAACTTCTAGACTTCCATAAATATAGGCATATAATTCTAAATTGTGCGATATCCTGTAGTGCTGTGTTTGAGGTAAATATATTATTATCTAGTATTTTGTGAAGTGATTAAGTGTTAAATCGCTCATTTCATTTTAACTAGTTTCTTTTGTGCAGAGTGCTAAATTTATCTAGTCTGTATTATTTATAGTGACGAGTTACAGTGGAAAACAGAAATTATATTTCTTGCTTAAATTCAGTCGGCTAATAAAGAAATTTAATTTAACTTCTAAATAAATCAGACGAGAGAATATATTTTAAAAACTAAACTTATAACGCTAGATACATCATTGAGTGTTGACGAAATACGTATGTATTTTCTAATTTATGATGTTGGATTTTATTTACATAACTTACTTCACGGGAAGTTTTTAAATATAAGTCAAGCTGTAGGCTTGCCGTTTGAAAAGTAAGTTATAACGAGTACATATTCTGTATATTATATTATACGTTGTTTTCTTCATTTAGCGAATGCTGGGGAAAACCCAACTTGCCGGCGTTTAGTAAAGAGACATAATTGTGAGAAGCATAGACATTTCCTATCTTTAACCACGTGGGTTTTTTTTAATTAAGTAACCCAGGTCTGACAGTGCATGTGCCATCAGAGATAAACAATAATACCAATCCCACTAACGGTTGCTAAAGACTAATGTGTATACTGGGCTTCTGAGCCAGTTCATCTTGCTTCCCAAATTGAAATATACATGCTGCGTGGCGGCGAGAATAATTACAATCAATAACATTAACATTTTCCCGACATTTTTTTTGTCGAAAGAGTGAATAGTGAAACAAGGCTATCTGTTGAAAGAAGTTGTCCACTGGTCATCTTTCCAAATTAAGGAAATCCTCGTGTTTCTGAACTCTGTGTGCCCGTTTAAACTTGCTTATCTAACCTGATTCAAGTGACATTAACAGTAAATCTACAATTTAACCGGTGAAGTGAACGCTCCCCGAAAACAGTGGAATAAACCTGTAATTGTAGAGCTGGGATTCGCTTTATCCAAAGAATACAGATTCAGTGTAGAGAAGTGTCCTACGGTTGCGCCAGACGGTGAACTACATCAAGTTTTTGATAGGTAAGAACGTGTGCCAGGGATCCCTGATGAAAGAACCGAGTGAAAGTGGACTGAGTGAGTTTTTTTTGATAACTATTGATTCACCCCCACGTCACAATCTCCTTACGGAAGAGTGGCTGCTTGAGTAAATTGTTCCTTTTTGAAGGACAATATTAGACCCTAATCATATGTATTTATGACTCTTTGGGCCATCATCTGTCTCATAACGGGGCTGTGGGCTAAACCTAGAGTTAATATCATAACGGGTCTATCATCCTTGTAGTATTTTCTTGAATTTGATGACTATTTGTATATGTTTTCTTTTGATGTAAATTTTATATGTTGTGTCGTAAGTTTAATATGATAAATAAACTTAACCATAAATTAATCAGCGTGTTGGTCAGCTCGTTCTAAATATCTATATAATCATTGTTATAGTTTCCCCACGTCTGTGTGTCTACCTGTCGTCACTGTATGTGCGTGCACGTGAGTGGGTAGAGATCGGTTGGTATACATATATTTAATGTATATGTGGTAGACTGTCTGACTGCTTAAAATCTGTCGTAGAAGATAGGTGAGAGAGAGAGAGAGAAGATTTTCTCGCATCTCAGAGACAGCCTTGTTGCGTGAGAAATTCTCGCAACATCGTTCTATTACAATATATATTTTGTAACGCAAGGGCAACAACTGCTTGAAATTTATAGTCACTTTTCTCGGTAAGCAGTTGTTTCCTCGCGTTGGTATTGAATGCAGTTAAGTTTGCTATGCTAGGCCGTTTTCTCAGAAAACGGTTGGCAACCTGTTGGGTTATCCTTTTAAGGTAATCATTCTTACGCTGGTTCGTAGTAAAGGTCCTTGCGTCTTAATATCATCTGAGCTATTACCAATAATCTTTTGCGCTGGACTCTCCATGACTGGTACTTGCAATAACTATGGTACTTCACATACAAACTCCCCCCCACAGTTCAGTCTCTAAAAATTGAATCTACTCCTCTCAAGAAAAAAAACTCATCTCTTTCTCACCTCACAAAAAAATAACATACCTTACATATTACCTACCACAACCCATTAACAAACCTAAACAACTATACACACCCACAATATAAAAACCACAATCTTTCTTCTACCACAAACATATACAAACCCATCATTCACTTACCCAACCACCAAAACCAACACCACACACTCAAAAATTACTATCTCTAAAAAAATCAACCACCCCTTATACTACCCTCATAATAAACCTCACCTATACTCATACAATACCATCCACTTAATCATCCATACCCCCTTCCCCAAACCAATCACAAATAACCCCATCCCACTTAAATTCCCCCCAAATAACAACTCTTCAAAAAATCTTCCCAACAAAACCAACTTCTCCTATATCATACAATCATCCTACCCAACCTTCTCTATCCCATCAACACCCAATTAACACATTAAACACTCCCTTTCATTCTCCAAAACCCCATCCCACCCAAACCTCCAAATCACCATACAATCCATACATATCCACCCCCAACAACATCATCATAACACAACCCTACCCATCACACATCCCAATAATCATATCACCATCATAATCATACACCCACCACAATCTACACCCAAAATACCCATATTTACCCCCCCCACCCATCACCCCC
>JAMPIV010007418.1:0-141528 GCA_024509875.1 Oreohelix idahoensis | reverse complement strand
TTGGTGCATGTGTTCACTGGCTGGCAAACGCGTTCAACCGTAATCACTTCCTAAGTGCCTTGCAAGTGTTTTAAAATTGCACCTCATTTCTTAGCTCGGTACAGAAAGGAACACACAAAAAATCGAGTCCGACGAAAAGAGCACTAGTTAAAGTATCAAAGAGGAAGTTAGTTACCTGTGTTCAATATAATATTTTGTACGATTACTCAAGATGCATATTTTGAGCACATTTTGTTGGAAAACGTATTTACAAACAATAAAAGATAAGATTTTTACATGTATTCAAGAAAAACATTATGGTATTCAAAGAGACATTATTGACTAGTCATAATGGTAGAGAAATTATTGACCCACCTTAAAGAGAAATTATCAAGTATTTTACAGAAATCATTGACAAGTATTAAAAATAGAATTATGGAAGAGTATTCAACACGGAGTTACTGACGCGTATTCAAGAATAGATTAATGACAAGTATTCAAAAACATGTATTAATTATGCTTGAGTACATTAATTACGAGCATTGAAAAATGACTTGTATACAAGCATTCAGGAAGAAAATATATGCAAGTCTTCAAGAAAAAGATCACTGACATTGGCAAGTATTCTAGAAGAAATTATTGGTAGGCACTCAAGAATAAGCCCCGTGTAGTTTCCGTGGATTTCCGAAGAGACAATGAAAGAATGGGTCTACCGCATACACGGATATACCTAATATGAGACTGTGCAAGGGGCTGCCAACCTCATGATGTAAAACGAAAAGGTAGGGGTAAAGGATCCCGTTGTACACCCCTTGAAGCATATTGGGAATATGGTGTTAGGCCCATATTTTCTTGACCATCGGCACACTAGGGGTGATGTTGTCAGCATCACGCTGGCCAACTTAACCTTCACAGAGTTGCTCTGGTAGCCAATTCATAATACTGCCATCTACACAATTAACAAACAAATTAAAAGTGAGAATAATGAAGTATGGTAAAGGATTCCGTTACACGCGCTTTGAGGCATATTGGGAATATGGTGATAGGCCCATATTTTCTTGACCATCGGCACATTATCCGTAATGTGGTCAGCATCACGCCGGCCGCCTTTAACCTTCCCAGAATTGCTCAGGTATCCAATTCATGAGGCTGGGTCGACCCCAGAGCCTTTTGCCGTCTAAAAAATATCCCACCTCAACTGGGGATCGAACCATGGACCACTGAGCTAGGAAGCCAGCAGTGGCGTATTCTCTATGTGTGCTGTGCGTGCTGCGCACACCTATGTCCGAAGGAAAATAAAATATTAATTTATTATTCTATAAAATATTTCTCTTCTAATGTTCTGCTTTCGGACCGCACACACCAGGATAACGGATTTTCCCGCATAGAATCTACGAGTATAATCTAGTTTCAGTTTCCCCAGACGCTTTTTATAGTGCAGTTTTTTATTGGTTGGTAGCAATCGCCCGACGTTTCTCGGGTAATTCCGTCACAATGCGTGCGGCACGTTTCGGATTCACGTCTGAACACTGGTTTGATTGGATTGGGGTCATGGCCAGATACGTAAACACAATGCGAACATGCGTGCGGTGGTCCTGCAGCTCTCGAGTTGTAAAAATCGGTTGTGTCCGTCCAGTGTTTTTTGTGATTAATTTTTGTTAGTTGCCGGGAATGCAGATTATTACAATGACAGTGAGTTTCAAGTTGTAAGTTAATTAGTATTTCGGAGATAGTTGACATATACCCCTAATAACTATCGTTGCGTAATTGAATATAGTTGGTTTTTAAATTAAGAGAGGAAGAAGTTAAATAGTAGGCGTACATATTCATTTTAAGTAGCAGCACGCCTAGCTCGCATTACCAGTATACGCAACTGGAAGCCAGTGCACTAACCACTGCGCTACCGCGGATCCCAAGATGTAAAACAAATTGCAACAAAACATACCGCTACAAGAGCATATGATGCAGGCGCCCTTCAAGGGGACCAGTTACAGTAATGGTTCCTTCCTACATAAGAATCGCAAATTACGACGAATATGATAATGATGATGATGACGACTTAAGAATAAACTGTTGACAAGTATTCATTACAAAATTAGTGACAAGTATTCTGTAAGAAATCATGTTACTGCCGTGCAATAGTAATGTCGGACACCAGAATTTAAGTTTTTCTACATCATGAGAACCAACTAGTCTAACTCTCGCCCAACAAGGCATTCCTGTGTTCATGTTCTAGTAATACTACAACAGTGCATCTGGATTTTTTATATTTTATTTTTATACGTTGTACTATGGATACACAGCTGAGCCACAGTGATTCCCATTATTCCCACATTCATTCGCGAAACATGTTTTCCTATAATGCCATTTTTTTGTGGCGAGTTCAAAGAGTAGAAAAAGTCTGGTATTACCATTTCTAAAGGTTCTGGTATTATAAAAGAAAATACCTCAGCGGCTGCTCTTTCGGCGATAACCATCTGTTTTGATGCACCGGATAACGGTTATAGCAACGGGAGACCTTTGCTGAAATCATAAATGAGGAATGCGTTGAGATATTTTCGGAATACCTCGTTCTGAGTGAAGTTAGCGCAGCTGATTTTAGAGAACAACGGCAGACGCGGGAAAAATAGCTGACATAATATAGAAGAAATGAAGTGCCACAAATATGATCGACGCAATGTGTCTACTTTAATATATGTTATCTACTGATTATGTCCCGAATCGTCGCAGGTAGAATTAATCATTAGTTTCCAGTCTAGTGAAAGTCCTCCTACCTGACTTGCTGTCATATTGTGCTTCTATAAGCAAGTTGGCCAAAGAGTAAACCTCATGCGGCTCACGTGGGTTAGTGGTGCGGCTCTCATTTTCATTTCGGTTTCGTATTTTAATCTGCGTGAGTTTTTTCACTCTATATCTGCATCTCTTACTCCGTGATTTCAGAATAAGTAATGCTTTATAATTGTTGCGAAATGGACAAAAACACTCTGGATTGCATCGTAAATTAAAATTTTCTCTGAGATTTGATTATAGATATTATTTTCCCTGATTTTTTGGCGTGTAAAATAAGTATCTTTATGGGTTAAGCATAAATGACTATTCTATCTGTGATTTTACACATTGGAATTTCACTTCTCACTGGATTTGCAACCATAGAAAGTAAATCATGGTAAACCTGCTTTTACGCCATTGGTAAAAAGTCAGTCTGAAAAAAATATCATTGATCGGAGTGCAGACGTATAGGAAAACAAGTGACAATGTCAACAACTATTGAAATAATTTTATAAAGGGAGATCACTTTGGTATGACTAAAGGCGGAAGGGAATTAATTATTGGGATACCCAGAGCAAATTTTGAATGATGTTATAGCCCTGCAATATATTTAATGTTTGCATGACGTACTCCCTTTACTTACAAAATTATAGCTTCATGATAACTTTGTCAAAAAAGAGGATTCTGATCAATAGTGGCCAGTCAGTCACCAGAGGGACGTACTATTGGTAAACTTCAGATATCAAAGCTTTGTTCATGTATTGCAAGTTCAGATCTAAGTGGACGTTGACATAATTTGTTTGTGAATTGATAGACGCTCTTTCAGCAGTGAAACAAAACTGCGTGTCTGACAGAAGCATAGCGACTTCATGAATTATGTCCCACGGGAAGTCAAAACCAGTATCTAAATCTAGAAATGACTGTTGAAGCCCTCCACAAGATAGGTGTTACTGATATCGAGAAACGAAAACCAAACGTCACCAAGGCCATAATGTATTTTAAATGATGAAAAAGGACAATCTGATAGTTTATTAATTCCCAGCTTGTGAATTTTTCTTTGTACAATATAACCATCTGCAATTTTTAACTTTACATATATTAATTATTAAAGTGGGTTGCTTCATATTTATAAATTGCATTTATTAATTTTCTTTAATTTCGGTTATTTTATTATTATGTGGATTTCAAAAGAGTATTCAATATTTAAATTGGTTGGGAATAAATTAAAGAGCTGCATTCACATCACGTATTAATAGAGACACCCTTGGAGCACAGTATAGATCTAGCGAGAATGTGATTTACTTCACAGGTCTATTCTACAGCTGTCATCTAGATCTGTCAGATTAACTATGGTACCTGTTTGTCTAGTGCCATCATTACCTCTAGTTCACCAGTTATGTATTTTATGGGATCTGATATTACAAATGTGTTGTGATGTTAATATTAGGGAAGTTGCAGGCAGTGGAGTTGTTAGCTTGTTCGAGGCACTAGTCAAACACGGACACGTGAGGCCCCCTTTTGAATAAATTGCTGTTGTATCGACAAGCATATCCTTGTTCGCGAGGCCCCTAAAAATGAGAGGCTTTGGCAAAAACCAAAGTTTCCTCTGCCTAAAACCGCCATCGGGTACAGGAACACTAATGTAGCCTACATCCTTATTTCACCTGAAGAGAGACGATTTTTAACTCAAATAAACAAAGCAAATTATTTTCTCAAACGAGGAAGAACATTTACTTGCATATTCAACAATTTTAGTCGCTTTCAAGTTTAATTTCTTTCACGCTTTTTGAACAGCTGCACACGTGGTTGAGTCACGCCAACCACACGTGACCTAATTCAAGGGCATACAATCTGTGAAGAATATTAGTTTGAACGTCCAGGACTTTGCCAGGCTAAATGTGCACACGACCTGCCGAGTTGCCAGGGAGGAATGGTAATAATTCCTGAAAGTTTTCGTGTTAAATTTGGAATTATGAGAACGTTTTGGGCTTTCGCGTGCGACGTTTTAACGGCGTGCCACATGCCTAAGCTGCCTGAGAAAACGTATAACAGCCAATTTGGTATGCGAACTTTTAGAAACAGCGAATGTACTGTAATTGGCTCACAGTAAAGTCGTGTTCCATTACACATTTAGAAGTTATGGACAGAATAAGGCAAGTTACAAACTAAGTACAAAAATAAATCAAAGAATGTGGGAGAGTGGTTATCACACTGTCTGAAATGGTTAAAAGACAAATTTTATTTGTAAGTCCTAATCCAGCTTTCCTACAGAGTTACATGGATTTGCTTTTTATTTTTCAACGTTACTTGTTATGTTTAATTATTATGTTAACAAACAAGAAGGTATTGCGACACACTGTCATCCAGTTAAAAAAAGATTATCCACAGCCGGGAGACCGTCGGTATAGCTAGAAAACAAAAACAAGATGGAAATTAGTTGAGGGTAGCACGTGGTCAGCCCATGCGACGATCCGCCTATGTGAGAACAGAGAAAGTCTAGGGCACTCGACAAGGTGTGGCACTTTGTTATGGCAATTTCTAGATCAGCGAATATTTGTTTAAAGTTGTGAGTTGGGTGTAATAGGTACATAATCATCATCATCATACTTTTCCTGTCCTCTCGTTATGGAGCAGTGAACTACCACTTGTTACGTGCAGTCTTTGATATCTTACAATATTATACATTGGTATTCTTGTTATCTTCGCAAATATTTTGAAAGCAAAATAGTGCTTAAGGGAAAGTCATTATTGAGTTACTTCTCTTGAAAGTTGTGTCGGCTCTTTCGATCAAACTCCGCGGATAAATCCATTTTACTGCGATTTATTCGTTGTTTGGGTAATAATAGTTTGTTCTTGCTTCAGAATATCTATGGCCTGAATTTATGTGTATTGTTTGTCTGAGTAGGACGAGTCTGTCTTATATCTGTATATCTTTACATATCTAAGTCGAACTATATGTTCTGTTGTCTCTAGAGAGGTCGAAGGCTATTCGGCGGATGTGTCGCTAGAGTGTGGTGTGATTTGGCTTCGTCCTGATAGGGACTGTGTGTTTTCCATGTCGGCCTGTCGCCGGGGAAAAAGTGATCTCAGTATTTGTGGGGAAGGTGATAGTCGTCTAAACCTATCGTGTATGCTTTACCCCAGTGTTTAGTCGTATTGCCAAGGAATGGCAGTTTCATATTTCCTCTACCAAGGTAATCAAAGATACTCTTATGAACTCTCGATCGAAGCCACCATTTTCGATAGTTACGATTTGAATGTCTAAGAGAATATATTTGACTCGATGAAAACGACTTCGATTCCTAGCAGCACTATATCCTGTAGATTGCAGTCAATTGTTCATGATCAAATCTACAGAGCAATGAAATGTTTTATGAATGACTAACTTTAGGACAGATTCATTATCTGTATCCAAACGTGAGTGACAGCTCACGAGTGAAGCCATCTTGGAACCAAAACATGTAGTGACTTTCAAGAAGAGAAAAGGGATGCCCGTATTATCGCTTGATCAGTCCAGAGATCACTGCTACACATGAGAACCCATTGCTAGCGGTTCAATATTATTATATGGAAAAATATGTGCTGAACATTATGTTGAAGAATCGTCGCTAGACGAGATTAGGTTTAGAAGCCATCTGAAATATTGTTTATAAGCTGACGTGCTCAGTCAGTGAAGTCAGATGATATATGTATGGGCGATACTGAGTGCTTGGCTACTGACAGTCCATTATACACTTATTCTACATGAGTGCCCATGTAACATTGCAAGACCATTTATCCACTGTACTATGATGTATTATGGCAACCTGTGATTTGTCACTATCTGTGCTGTCGAGTGTGTACGTCCAATTAAACTTTAGAAAAAGGTACACAGTCGTTGGTGTCGATGACTTCCAGCCATACATGAGTGTGAGAAAAGAACATTTTTTGTCAACACCACGAACCTTTATCATCATTCGCACATTATACACTCAATCCATGTCTACACACCACTGCGTAGGTCAAGTTGACATTCCATACACTACAGTGGAGCAAACAACACCATAGAGATCTTATCAACTGATGATGATGATGATGTCTGCTTCCATCCACTTATATCTATCTTTTGGTGGATATCATTAACGGGAATAAAAATCCAACGTTATCAAACTTTATCAACTGGTGGACCAGCTTTCTGGGTTTGACCTCGCAGAAGTTCAGAAGTCAACAGATTACCGATACCAGACCGTTTCCTGTGGCTGATACGACACACTTGCAGTATTGGTTTGCTCTTTGTCAACACTTCGTCACGTGACCTGTCAGGTGAATGCAGTATGTAGGTCAGCGTTGTTGACATTTTTTACATTAGACATTATAGAGTTTCACAGAACAGTTGGATCAATTCTTGTCAATGTTAACAGGAAGACAGTATGAGTGAACTAAGAAGTCCTATTTTCATCGATGGATCTTCTTGTTTTCCATATATGAACTTTAATATTTAAGGCCAGAATGTTTAATTGAATAAAGTGGCAGTTTGTTTATTTTCATAGAAATAACTTTGCCATTACTGTAAAACTGAGCCTATTTTGCAACACATACTATCATACACATAATTTATATATATTTATGTTTACATGTTATTTGTTTGTATAGTATGTTAGTTTCTATGTCAGCGGGTTGTGTTTAAGGTTGGGCGGCGTCCTCACAACAGAATATCCCACGTCATAGAGGGTCCGTTGTGGGCGTTTTCTATAGGTGCAATTTTCTTGATTGAAAATTTGCTGCGACAACTGTTGCTTTTGTGTTAGCTGTGAAGTCTGTAATTATTGTTATTTTTGTAATATTTCTTTGTTCTTTAGTTTTGTTTTGATTTGTTTGTAATTTGTTGGTCTAACCTTTTCTATCTTTCAGTTCTATTCTCAATTTATATTCATATATTGTGACGTCATTTGTGTTGTTATTCTTTGCAGATTCAGTGATTATTTTCATTGATTTCCCTATTTGATTTATTTTGATTTCTGCAAACGTTCTTGTATTGTCAGTCCTATTTGTACTTTATGTATTCTGTTAGTTGACATATGTTTTATATAGGTATATTTCATAAGACACAATTGCCTGTGCACTGCACTTGGATTATGGTATAAACCAGTACCTGATTATTATTACTATTATACAAGACCTTATTAAAGGCTTGTGACCCACAGATATTGGGATAGTATACTGATTAATCAAGTCATTGAGAACTTGTGGTATTATTATTGATTCAGGTGATTAGTATTATTGTTAGACATCATGGCTACATTAGAATACTTCATTACACAAGGGAAAGCCCTTGATAAGACTGGTCAACAATTAGAACAATGGGCAGTTGCTCAATATGACAAAGCATTAGCTGCAGAAGAGAAAAGATTAGCTGCAGAAGAAAGAAAAGCTATGGCGGAAGAGAAAAGATTAGAAAGAGAAGCTGAGGCTGCTGCTGAACAAAAGAAATTGCAGATGCAGGTGGAGGAAAGGAGATTTGAAGCTGAACAAAAAAAATTAGAAAGAGAAGCTGCTGCGGAACAAAAAAGATTAGACAGTGAAGCTGAACAAAAAAGATTAGACAGGGAAGCTGAACAAAAAGATTAGACAGGGAGGCTGAACAAAAAAGATTAGATGCTGAAGAGAAAAAAGCAATAAGAGAACATGAATTTGAGTTAGAGAAATTGAGATTGACAAGTATGAGTAATGTTAATCAGGCATCTAGTGGTAATGGTAAACCTTCTACTTACAAGGTTAAGGTTCCACCGTTCAATCAGTCCAGTGACGATATTACATTCTGGCTGGATAGATTTGAACGTTCTTGTCGTACACATAATGTGGATAAATCACAATACGCTAATCAATTATCAGAAAACTTGAAAGGTGAATCTTTGACTAGATTATGCCTTGTAGGAGAAGCAGATAAGGATAATTATGATGTCATTAGGGCGGCTTTGATAAAAAAATATCAGCTAAGTGAGGAAGGCTATCGCCTTTTATTTAAAACGATGGTGCCTGAGACGGGTGTAGAATTCTCAGAATTCACTGCAAAGGCACGTCTCACAGTTGATCGTTGGATTGAGCTTTCCAAAACAGAAAAAAACGTATGAAGGACTTATGGATTTGTTGCTCAGAGATAAGATTATGTCATGTGTGAACAAACCTTTCCTTGAATTTATACATGAGCGTAAACCCAAATCTCTAAAAGAAATGGAAGAATATTGTTCCCAATATGTCACTGCACACCCCGACGTGACTTTTGGCAACACTAAGATTAAGGATAGTATGCCAGTTGCTTCAGCAACACCATACAATCCCAATTATTCACACAGATTTCAGGGACCTCAAAACAGATTTGATAAAAAAGGTAACCATAATAGTTATCAAAACCAAGGTAACCAATCATTTCAGGGTTCTTCTTCAAAGAACTGGAGACGAGCTGATAGCTCTCGACACAGGGGTGGTCATAATTATAGGAATTTCCGTAGAGGAAGTAATTATAGAAACTATCAGGGTTATCCGTCTTGGAGTCAACAAGATCATAATTACAGAGATACTCATTATAATGAATATGATAATGGTAACCAAGGGAACTATGACTCAAACCCAAATAGGGGTTACAATAGAGGTAACAATAACTACAGAGGTGATAATAACCGAGGTAGATCTCAATACAAAAGACATAAACCACATTTTCAGGCAAACTCTGCACAACAAGAGTCCAATGAAGCCTATAAACAGAGTAAAGATAATAATGATGCTAGTAATATGGCATGTGCCGCTTTTGATTTTGGGAGAGCATCTCAGTGCCCCCAATGCAAAACGCTTTTTGAGCCAACCACAGTGTCTACTTTAAGCTGTGGCCATCCTCTTCCTGCTCTTCCAGCATCAGTCGCGCATGATGGAAGAGGTTCTCTTGTCTTACATAAGGGTTTAGTGAATAACAATCCAGTCTCTGTGCTATTTGATTCTGGATGCACCACAATTGGTGTTAGGCAGTCACTCGTAGATCCTTCCTGTGCCACTGGACAAGTAGTCAAATGTGTAACATTTGGCGGCACATTAGAGAAATACTCTACTGCTATCATTAGGATTGCTACTCCTTTCTTTACAGGAGATGTACACGCATGTCTTCTTCCGAATCCGATCGCTGACCTCATCATCGGTCGCATTCATGGAGTCAAAGAATGCACTCCGCAACAAATTTCCACGTGGGAAAGGCAAAACATGCAGATTGCTAACGCTGTAGTCACTAGAGCTCAGGCTCTTAATATGCCTCAAACTTCATCTATTGAAAATAATGAAGTGCATAACCAAGATAATCCCTTGGTAATTTCTCGTGACTCGTTTATAAAACATCAAGAAGATGATCCCACTCTGAAGAAATTCTTCATTCTTGCAACTAAAGGTGATCCGAATAAAGACACAAGTCGTAAATCGTGGATTACAAAGAAGAATGGCGTACTTGTACGTATGGTTCAAGACTCCATTACGTCAAGTCATTCTCAAATCCTGGTTCCCAAGAATTTGAGAGTTAAAATTTTGCAGCACGCTCACGACTCTCAGTGTGCTGGACACATGGGTTTTTCCCGTACTAAGTCAAGAGTCCTTGCGGCTTTCTTTTGGCCATTGGTAAACAAGGACATACGGATTTATTGTCGATCTTGTAAAGTATGTCAGGAAGTTAAATCCAAAGGTCCACGGCATGCTGCACCCATTCAGGCGGCGGACATTCCTATTCGGCCGTTTCAAAAAATGGCCATGGACATTATTGGTCCATTTAAGATCAAGTCTGCCAGAGGACATCAGTTTATCTTGACGTGTGTTGATATGTGCACACGTTGGCCAGAGGCTATTCCTCTGAAGAGCATTACTACTGCTGATATTGCAGATGCTCTGTGGCTTATATTTTCTCGTCTGGGGTTCCCCGGAGAGATATTGTCAGACCATGGCACCCAACTAATATCAGATACCATGTCTCAAGTAATGTCTACTCTGCAGATAGATAGATCTTTAAGTAGTATCTACCATCCAATGTCTAATGGTATGGTCGAACGCCTTAATAGAACACTTAAAAACTTACTGGGGAAGATAACTGAGGATCATCCTCAAGACTGGGACAGAGTTTTACCTGCGGCCCTCTTCGCTTACAGAGAGGTACCCAATGAACATACGGGATTTTCTCCCTTTGAACTCGTCTTTGGCGCGCATCCGCGTGGCCCTATGTCGTTGCTTCACGATCTCATAACATCTGACAATATTGACGATGACACAAAGTCATCCTACGAATATGTCATCGCGTTGAGACAAAAGATTATCGAAGCATGCAAATTAGCAACTTCTTCTTCTGAATTTGCGAAACAGAAGGCAAGGCAATTTGCCAATAAGAAGAGATGCTTACGACAACTTTGTCCTGGTGACAAAGCATTTGTATTACTACCTTGTAGGGAAAACAGATTACTTATTTCTTGGAAAGGTCCGTCCGATATAATATCGAAAATTTCCGATGTCGACTATATTGTCGATATTGATGGGAAGCATAAAACCTTCCACATCAATATGCTTACTGAATTCCATGAACGTCCGGATTATTTACAACCCATTTTCCAAGCAACGGACAATTCTCCAGTACAACATGGTCATTACTCATCACTGTCCGTGATACAGGATGAGGAAACAAGTTTTCAGATGTAAATCTTCCTCTTCCAATGATCCCACTTCATTCCAGTGAATCATGGAAGAACGTTACTGTCTCTCCTGATTTGTCTCTAGGAGAACAGCGACAAGTTTCAGCTATGTTGCAAACATTTCAGGATGTACTCACTGACATCCCTGGACAAACGAATGTCATTCAACATGACATTGTTCTAACTGACCATACTCCTATTAGGATTAGACCTTATCCTATACCTATACATTTTCAAGCACAGGTCGAGAAAGAGTTGGATGAGATGATAGATTTGAAAATAATCGAACCATCCACCTCTGCATATTCTTCGCCGATGGTTATTGTGCGTAAAAAAGACAATAACATACGTCTTTGCGTTGACTATCGAAAATTGAATCAAGTAACGAAGTTCGATGCCGAACCTATGCCTTTACTGGAAGAGCTACTTACTCGACTCTCCAAATCTCATTTTTTCACTAAACTTGATTTGTCTAAAGGATATTGGCAAGTTCCGTTATCTGAACGCGCCAAACCTCTCACGGCTTTTTCAACACCTAGAGGTTTGTTCCAATGGAATTTTATGCCTTTCGGTCTTATGAACGCACCAGCTACGTTCGTACGCATGATGCGCCGAATCCTATCTTATCGGTCAGATGTCATTGCATATCTAGACGACATCTGTCTTTTCAGCGATACTTGGGAAGATCACTATTCAGGGTTAGATGAATTGCTGTCTACTTTGCGTGAGCACAACCTGACAGCGAAACCCTCTAAAGCCTATATTGGTTTTAGCGAAATTTCTTTCCTAGGCCACCGAGTTGGTCATGGTTTCCTAAAGACAGAGGACCATAATACTAGTAAGATACTTAACATCTCTATCCCTAAGACTAAAAAACAGGTGAGAAGTCTGTTAGGTCTTATTCAATTTTATGGCAGATTCATTCAGAATCTATCCTCTATCATGGCACCTCTCTCAACACTTCTAAAGAAAGGTTCGCCTAATGTGGTCCACTGGTCTCAGGAATGCCAATGCTCTCTGGATAAGATTAAAACACTGTTTTCAACACCACCTATTTTAGTGCTACCCACTAAAGATAAGACATTCGTTCTTCGTAGTGACGCTTCATCCACTGGGATTGGAGCGGCACTAATGCAAGAGTACTCTGGAACTCTGCATCCTGTAATGTATATGTCCAGAAAACTTAATGCGGCAGAAAGGAATTATTCGGTTTTAGACCGTGAGCTATTAGCTATGGTTTGGTCGATCCTCAAACTACAGAGATTCCTTCTAGGCGCACATTTCATAGTAGAAACCGACCAAAAAGCTCTTACTGCTATACAGAGTAAGAATTTGAAGAGCTCGAGGTCTACTCGATATGCAATTGCTCTTCAACCTTTTCATTTCTCTGTGCGAGCTATTCGTGGATCAGATAATGTGATGGCAGACATTCTGTCAAGATGCCCACATGATTCCACATAACTATTAGGGCTTAGACTTCTTGATATGTCTAGTTCTATAGTAGTTCCTTTTCTATATCATGATAGATACACATTTGTAATTTAATAATATAATGATTGTATCACTACATAGCGGTTCATTGATGTTTATTCACCGCTGTGCTTTGATGATTTTTTTCTTCATATATCATAAATTTAAGATATCTAATGCGAAATGATGATATGAATTTTTTAGGCATTGTGTAATTGCCAGAATTGTATTATACTTTGATGACACCTTCCTGGAAAAATATACTTGTAGAGAAATAATTTCTCTCAGTTTATGAGACACATTCTCACCAGTCGCTCCATAAGTCGACTTAGCCTCATATTAGGCGTTATAGGTATTCCTGATATTTTCATCTGCGCATTATTCATGCGTTGTGAGCCTATTGTACGTTGCTCCTAAATGTATTTCAAAAAGAAAAAAAAATGTTCCATTTTTTTTTTCCCGGGAGGTGTGGTAAGACTGTTACGTGCAGTCTTTGATATCTTACAATATTATACATTGGTATTCTTGTTATCTTCGCAAATATTTTGAAAGCAAAATAGTGCTTAAGGGAAAGTCATTATTGGGTTACTTCTCTTGAAAGTTGTGTCGGCTCTTTCGATCAAACTCCGCGGATAAATCCATTTTACTGCGATTTATTCGTTGTTTGGGTAATAATAGTTTGTTCTTGCTTCAGAATATCTATGGCCTGAATTTATGTGTATTGTTTGTCTGAGTAGGACGAGTGTTGCGTGATAAATTCTCGCAACATCGTTTTATTTCAATATCTATTTTATAACGCAAGGGCAACAACTGCTTGAAATTTATAGTCACTTTTCTCGGTAAGCATTTGTCTTCTCGCGTTGGTATCGAATGCAGTTAAGTTTGAGCTGTGGTCATTTTGCGCTGGACTGCGCATGACTTGTCTTGCTTCTTGGTCGATCGGTTTCCGCCCACCACTAGTGGAGTGAGCGATTTGGAATGGCGAAAGAGATGCCTCGTTGAAGAGGGGATCTCCGCTATTTTTTTGTTCTGTCAGGAATGTGAGAGTCCTCTTATGGATATTTCGTTTATTCGGGATAATACCTCTAGTGTATTTGCACATGCCGGGAGGCGTGATATTTCTGTATTTCTTGAAAGCAAGGTAAATTGACATTTTCATTAACTCTATCGATTTTTGGTCGTGAACGATTTCTGGTTCATAGCCTGTCTTCGAAAGTCGTCGTCACGAGATGTTTTCCTAGCTCACATGTCGCTGTATTGTGCTGCATCGGTTGATGCAGGTTCCAAGGACCATTACTTGCTACTTTGTTAAATGAACTAGGTTTGAAAAACCTTTATTATCTAGAGGATATTTTTGAGGACATTATTTATACTTCGGCAGACGTGTCTGTCTTGCTGAAGTCAGACTAAGGAGAGTGAACTGATCTCATATATCTGGTTATCTCCTGGCTGTTATAGAAAAGGATGGAGTTTTCCACCTGACTACATTTACAGCACTTTGAAATATAACATGCATCTGACTCATCATTGTAATGCTGTCTACCGTCTATTGCTGTATTGAATGTTGCTGTGATAATGACTGTTTGATGTGCCTACATATTCGCGTAACCATTTTGTCACTGTGGCGTCCACAATAAATAATGAAGAAAAACGTCAACGGCTGTTACAAGAATCATTGACTTTATACGTCGTGAGTTTACTGACGTCCTATGTGGATTGCCCTGTTATTTTTGTATGAACATTGTTTTGACTGAACACATCTGCACACCACACAAAACCAGACATGCGGATACCATCCATCATCATATGGCATCACGCATCATTTGGTGGCCATAAGCTGGTTTGATTCTGGTACCAGCAAACACGGGGTCCCTTACCCACTTCATTTTCAACAAGAATTCATCAGCATCCTTCAAGAAATTAACATTCTTCAATACAGTCAACATCTTCAAAATTTTCAAAGTACTCGGCGTTGCCCGGTAAAAGTCAAAATTTCAACTTTTTGACGGAAACAAGAATTTGACAGTACCTGGCGTTGTTACATGTTGCCGGATAACTCGGACTGCTGTTATCTTTTACGCAAGTCAAGCAAGTTGCTGCTGTCAAGGTTCCAGTGCTGTCGTTTTTGTGAAGGTCAAGTGCCGGTTGAAACGGGTTGTTTTCTGAAGAAGGCCAAGTACCGATTTCCATCAACTTACTTTTGGATTAGAAGGTCAAGTGCCGAAACAACTCAACACACAGTATTTCAGAAGCTCTTGTACCATCGTGTTAGCAGTGGAAGCAGTTCAGATGTGCCATCATCGTTGGAGCTTCGCTCTTTAGGACGTTGATTGACATCCGTTTTTTCTGCTGTTCTACGATTGGAAGCCTATAAGTTAAGTGGCCTGTTTGTATGTAAACTGTGCCCTTATACTTCTGCTGAGTCTTCTGTGTATCATCTCATTCTATATGTTATATGTTTATATGTTATTCGTATATTTATATGTTTATATTTCAGCGGGTTCTCGGTTGGGTGGTGTCTCCATTAGATTATGCCACGTCATAGAGGTCGTCTATTGTGAGCGTTTTCTGTAAGGTTTGCAAATTTCCAATACTGGAATTTGCTAAGCGACTTCTGTTGCTATTTATGTTAGCTGTGATGACATGTTTTAATATTGTTTTCGTTATTATTTCGCATTCTTTAGTTTTGTTTTGATTTGTTTGTATTTGTTAGCCTACTCTTGTCTATAATTTAGTTTCATACAACATTTTATACACTGTGGTGTCATGTATTTTGTTTAATTCTATCGCAGATATCGTCACATTTTTTGTGATATTTCATTAATTTCTGCTTTATTTTTAGTTGATTTCTGCGAACGTTTTTGTATTGTTGCTGATCTTTGTTATTGTTTACATTGTTATTGTTTACATTGTTTGTATTGTTTACATTTTCAATGTTTACATTCTGCATGTGTTTACATAGTCATTGTTTACAGTTATAGTAATTAGTTAATGGGCTATGCTAATGCACTGTTACTACTACACTGATGATAAATGAATGATGAATAGTGTCGTGCACTATTGAATGAGAAGTGCACTTATGATCAAGAATTGAGTGCTGATATTTCATATACAAGTTCTTTGATTGGAGACTTGTTTCCCACAGAGACTGGGATAATATAATGTGATGTGAATATACAAGTGCTTAATTAAGACTTGTTATACTTAGGTTTGAAATAAATTAGTTAATTATTTCAGGTTTTGGACTCATATGTTAGACAACATGTCTACATTTGAGCACTTTATTGAGCAGGGTAAATTGCTTGGGAAGACTGGTGATAAGTTAGAAGAATTTGCAACTGCTCGATATGATAAAGCAATGGAAGCTGAACAAAAGAAACTGCATATGGAAGCTGAACAAAAGAAACTGCAGATGCAGGTGGATGAAAAAAGATTCCAAATGGAAATGGAAAAACAAAAAAGGGAATCAGAAGCTGAGGAAAGAAAACTCCAGCTACAGCTAGAAGCTAAAAGACTTGAAAAAGAGGCTGAGAATAAAAGACTTGAAAAAGAGGCTGAAAATAAAAGACTTGAAAAAGAAGCTGAAAATGAAAGACTTCAAAAAGAGGCTCAGGCTGAGGAAAGAAGATTACAGAGAGAGTCTGATGAGAGGAAAGAGAAAGCAAAAATGGAACATGAAGAAAAGGTCTTAGCTTTAGAGTTGGAAAAATTGAAATTGACGATCATGAGTAATGGTAATGATTCAAACAAGGGTTCATCTTCTGGTAAGGCTAATAATGATACTTTTAAGATTAAGTTACCAACATTTAGTCCTTCCAGTGATGACATAATGTTCTATCTGGACAGATTTGAACAAGCATGTACAGCTCATAACATAGACAAAGCAAAATATGTTTATCAGTTATCAGGGATACTGACAGGTAAAGCTCTAAGTATATTAAATATGGTGGATGAACCTGACAAGAACAATTATGAGGTTGTCAGGGCCGCTTTGTTAAAGAAATATCAGCTTAACGAAGACGGCTATCGTCTACAATTTAAAAACATGTTACCTGAAAATGGAGTTGAATTCTCCGAGTTTATTGCAAGAATACGCATTACTTTCTCACGATGGGTTGAACTATCTAAGACGGAAAAAACTTATGAAGGACTTATGGACTTAATACTTAGAGACAAAGTCATGTCGTCTGTCAATGAGTCTTTCCTTGCTTTCCTTCATGAACGTAAACCTAAAACAATAAAAGAAATGGAAGATTTCTGTTGCCAATACGTAACTGCGCACCCACACATAACCATGGGTAACTCTAAGGTGAAAGAAGGTTTACCAGTTGCTTCGGCAGCTCCGTATGGCCAAAACGTTGCTCGTAGATTCCAACAAAATTTTGATAGAAAGAGTAGCGGTAATTTCTGTCAAAATCATGGAAATCAATTTCATGGTGATTCTTCTTCGAAGAATTGGAGACAACCTGATAGTGGTCGTTACTATCACCCTAATAATTATAAGCATTTCAAAAGAGGATATGGTAATAGAGGTTATTCCTGCCGAAGACCTCAGAACCAAACAAATAGATGTTCGCATCAATGTGAACATGATAGTAATCGTGGAAACTGGAATTCGAACCAGGATAACAATTACAATAGAGACAATAATAACTGCAGAGATAATAATAACTTTGATAACTTCAGAGGTAATAATAGTCGGGGTAGATCTCAACACAAAAAAAAGAGATATCAGCAGGCTAATGCTGTACAACAGGAAACTGAGGGAGCCTGTAATCATGTTGTTGATAGTAAAAACTTTGACGCTGTCACTAGTTCTGCTTTTGACTTTGAGAGAGCAAACAAATGCCCCCAATGCAGTACTTTATTCGAACCGGGTACCATAACTACTTTGAGTTGTGGTCACCCACTTCCCGCTCTTCCTGCTGCTGTTGCGCATGACGGGAGGGGTTCTTTAATCCTACATAAGGGTCTTGTTAATGATACTCCGGTCTCACTACTTTTCGATTCCGGATGCACCACTATTGGTGTTAGACAATCGCTTGTAGATCCATCTTGTGCTACAGGAAGGGTTATTAAATGTGTCACATTTGGCGGCACTCTAGAAAAATATCCTACTGCTGTAATTCGCATTGCCACTCCTTTCTTTACTGGGGATGTGCATGCTTGTCTCTTACCTAATCCTATTGCGGACCTTATTATTGGTCGTATTCACGGAGTTAGGGAGTGTACCCCACAGCAGATTGCTGCTTGGGAAGATAATAACATGCAAGCTACAAATGCAGTAGTTACAAGAGCACAAGCTCTACAAACACCCGAAACTTCACTGAATAGTGATAATGAAGTTGATAGCCAAGATAGTCACTTAGTAATCACTCGTGACTCTTTCATAAAATTGCAAGAAGAAGATCCTTCTTTAAAAAAATTCTTCGTTCTTGCGAAGAAAGGTGATCCGAATCAGGATACAAATAGAAAATCTTGGATTGCAATGAGAAACGGCGTACTTGTACGTATGGTACAAGATTCGACTACGTCGGCACATTCGCAAATTCTTGTTCCCAAGAGCATGAGAGTCCAAATATTACAACATGCTCATGACTCGCAATGTGCTGGACATATGGGTTTTGCCCGTACGAAGTCGAGAGTCCTTGCGGCTTTCTTTTGGCCTTTTGTCAATAAGGACATTCGTATTTACTGCCGATCATGCAAGGTATGTCAGGAGGTCAAATCTAGAGGACCACGACATGCTGCGCCTATCCAGGCTGCTGACATTCCTATTCGGCCGTTTCAGAAAATGGCCATAGATATTATTGGCCCTTTTAAGGTCAGATCGGCCAGAGGACATCAGTTTATCCTTACATGTGTCGATATGTGCACACGTTGGCCAGAGGCTATTCCTCTTAAGAGCATATCTACTACAGATATCGCAGATGCTCTTTGGTTGATATTTTCTCGCTTGGGGTTCCCCAGAGAAATATTGTCAGACCATGGCACTCAACTCATATCTGACACTATGTCACAGGTAATGTCTACCTTACATATTGAACGATCTCTCAGTAGTATCTACCATCCTATGTCTAATGGGTTAGTTGAGCGTCTGAATAGAACGCTCAAGACTTTGCTTGGTAAGATAACTGAAGATCATCCTCAAGATTGGGACAGGTTTTACCCGCGGCTCTCTTTGCCTATAGAGAAGTCCCTAATGAACACACAGGATTTTCTCCCTTCGAACTTGTCTTTGGCGCGCGTCCACGCGGCCCTATGTCTTTATTACACGATCTCATCACTGCCGATGATATTAGCGATGAAACTCAATCCTCATATGAGTATGTCATTGCTCTTAGACAAAAGATCATTGAGGCATGTAAGCTAGCAACTGCTTCATCAGAAATTGCTAAAGAGAAGGCAAGGCAGTTTGCTAACAAGAATAGATTCTACGACAACTTTGTCCAGGTGACAAAGCATTCGTCCTACTCCCCAGTAGGGAAAATAGACTTCTTATTGCATGGAAAGGTCCGTATGCAATAGTCTCTCGGATTTCCGATGTTGACTATGTGGTCGATATTGATGGAAAGCATAAAACTTTCCACATAAACATGCTTTCGGAATTTCACGAACGTCCGGACTATTTGCTGCCTATTTTCCAGGCAACGGATGATGCTCCTGCACCTCACGGTCATTATTCATCCCTGTCTGTCATTCAGGATGAGGAAGCTACCTTCTCTGATGTCAACCTTCCCCTTCCAGTGGTTCCATTACATTCCACGGAATCTTGGAAAAACGTTTCTGTTTCTCCTAATCTTTCTGGTGACGAACATCGACGAGACTTGTCGATGTTACAAACATTTCAGGATGTTCTCACTGACATTCCTGGACACACAGATGTCATAGAACATGACATAATTCTTACCGACAATAATCCAATTAGGGTTAGGCCGTATCCTATTCCTATACACTTTCAGTCGCAAGTGGAAAAGGAATTGGATGAAATGATTCAATTAAATATAATTGAACCATCGACTTCACCATATTCTTCTTCCATGGTTATTGTCCGGAAGAAGGATAAGAACATACGAATTTGCGTTGATTATCGCAAATTGAATCAGGTCACAAAGTTCGACGCTGAACCGATGCCTTTGTTAGAAGATCTACTGATTAGACTTTCTAATTCTAGATTCTTCACTAAACTTGACTTGTCTAAAGGTTATTGGCAAGTGCCTTTAGCAGAGCATGCCAAACCTCTTACTGCTTTTTCTACACCTAGGGGTCTATTTCAATGGAATGTTATGCCTTTTGGTCTCATGAACGCCCCTGCCACTTTCGTTCGCATGATGCGTCGAATTCTGTCACATCGTTCGGATGTCATCGCATACTTAGATGACATCTGTCTCTTCAGTGATACCTGGGAAGATCACTATTTAGGGTTATATGACTTACTGTCCACTCTACGTGAGAATAATTTGACAGCAAAACCTTCTAAAGCTTTTGTTGGTTTTGGTGAAATCTCTTTCCTGGGTCATCGTGTTGGTCATGGTCTCTTGAAGACAGAAGACCACAATACTTCCAAAATACTGAACATCTCTGTTCCTAAAACGAAGAAACAAGTTAGGAGTCTCTTAGGTTTAATTCAATTTTATGGGAGATTTATTCCAAATTTATCTTCGATCATGGCACCTCTATCAACATTGTTGAAGAAAGGTTCGCCTAATCTGGTCCGTTGGTCTGAAGAATGCCAATCTTCACTAGACCAAATCAAGAATATATTTTCTTCTCCTCCCATCTTAAGATTACCTACTCTTGATAGGACTTTTGTTCTTCGGAGTGATGCTTCATCCACTGGGATTGGAGCAGCACTGATGCAAGAATATGCAAATACTCTGCATCCTGTTATGTACATTTCTAGAAAACTAAATGCGGCAGAGAGGAACTACTCGGTTTTAGACCGTGAGTTGTTAGCGATGGTTTGGTCAATTCTAAAACTACAAAGATTCCTCCTGGGCGCACATTTCATTCTAGAGACTGATCAGAAAGCTCTTACAGCTATTCAGACTAAGAATTTGAAGAGTTCGAGATCCACTCGATATGCTATAGCTCTTCAACCTTTTCACTTCACGGTACGAGCTATCCGTGGTGCGGATAATGTGATGGCTGACATTTTGTCTAGATGCCCACATGACTCCAACTAATACTTCTGTCCTATATTTCCATATATTACAGAGTCATAACACACCTATATTTCTACAATAGATTAGCACATCTGTACTTACTTTATATGTACACACTATCGTGCTTTGTTGTCATCTTCTTCTGTTCGTTTTTTAAGATGATAGAGGAGGACTGAGTAGTTAATATAAGGGCCGTTAGTTTACTAAACAGCCACAATTATTAATAATGTATTGTACCTTATGAAGCATATTAGTTATTAATTAGCATTATATTGCTTGTACTTTCTCAGAATGTCATTGTTGAGCTGAGGACTTACCTTACTAGTATCAAGCATGACGAGTTCTAGATTGTGTACTTACCCTCGGAATACCAGAGCATATGTCCTGGATCGTCATGTAGTTTAACTTTACTATGTACTTATGTCATTACATGTCAAATAATGTACTATTTAAATTTTCCTATCAGATTTGTACATCCATTTTTAAAGACAATATTAGAGTATGCTGTTTAATGATGATTATAGTAACTTGCATACGTATATTGTGTTTACATGCTAACGTGATGTGTGTTGGTGACACCTCCCCGATGTGAATATTTTTTGAGACATATTTATTTTTCTGTTGAGGTATATCCTCACCAGACACTCTATAATTAGCCTATTGTTTGGCAATTTAGTTAATTATCAGCGCATAATTCGTGCGTTTTGAGCCGCTTATCGCATGCTCTTTGATATTGAAAAAAAAAATATGTTCCACATTTTTTTTTTTTTTTATCGGGAGGAGGTGGTGATATGTTGCGTGATAAATTCTCGCAACATCGTTTTATTTCAATATCTATTTTATAACGCAAGGGCAACAACTGCTTGAAATTTATAGTCACTTTTCTCGGTAAGCATTTGTCTTCTCGCGTTGGTATCGAATGCAGTTAAGTTTGAGCTGTGGTCATTTTGCGCTGGACTGCGCATGACTTGTCTTGCTTCTTGGTCGATCGGTTTCCGCCCACCACTAGTGGAGTTAGCGATTTAGAATGGCGAAAGAGATGCCTCGTTGAAGAGGGGATCTCCGCTATTTTTTTGTTCTGTCAGGAATGTGAGAGTCCTCTTATGGATATTTCGTTTATTCGGGATAATACCTCTAGTGTATTTGCACATGCCGGGAGGCGTGATATTTCTGTATTTCTTGAAAGCAAGGTAAATTGACATTTTCATTAACTCTATCGATTTTTGGTCGTGAACGATTTCTGGTTCATAGCCTGTCTTCGAAAGTCGTCGTCACGAGATGTTTTCCTAGCTCACATGTCGCTGTATTGTGCTGCATCGGTTGATGCAGGTTCCAAGGACCATTACTTGCTACTTTGTTAAATGAACTAGGTTTGAAAAACCTTTATTATCTAGAGGATATTTTTGAGGACATTATTTATACTTCGGCAGACGTGTCTGTCTTGCTGAAGTCAGACTAAGGAGAGTGAACTGATCTCATATATCTGGTTATCTCCTGGCTGTTATAGAAAAGGATGGAGTTTTCCACCTGACTACATTTACAGCACTTTGAAATATAACATGCATCTGACTCATCATTGTAATGCTGTCTACCGTCTATTGCTGTATTGAATGTTGCTGTGATAATGACTGTTTGATGTGCCTACATATTCGCGTAACCATTTTGTCACTGTGGCGTCCACAATAAATAATGAAGAAAAACGTCAACGGCTGTTACAAGAATCATTGACTTTATACGTCGTGAGTTTACTGACGTCCTATGTGGATTGCCCTGTTATTTTTGTATGAACATTGTTTTGACTGAACACATCTGCACACCACACAAAACCAGACATGCGGATACCATCCATCATCATATGGCATCACGCATCAACGAGTCTGTCTTATATCTGTATATCTTTACATATCTAAGTCGAACTATATGTTCTGTTGTCTCTAGAGAGGTCGAAGGCTATTCGGCGGATGTGTCGCTAGAGTGTGGTGTGATTTGGCTTCGTCCTGATAGGGACTGTGTGTTTTCCATGTCGGCCTGTCGCCGGGGAAAAAGTGATCTCAGTATTTGTGGGGAAGGTGATAGTCGTCTAAACCTATCGTGTATGCTTTACCCCAGTGTTTAGTCGTATTGCCAAGGAATGGCAGTTTCATATTTCCTCTACCAAGGTAATCAAAGATACTCTTATGAACTCTCGATCGAAGCCACCATTTTCGATAGTTACGATTTGAATGTCTAAGAGAATATATTTGACTCGATGAAAACGACTTCGATTCCTAGCAGCACTATATCCTGTAGATTGCAGTCAATTGTTCATGATCAAATCTACAGAGCAATGAAATGTTTTATGAATGACTAACTTTAGGACAGATTCATTATCTGTATCCAAACGTGAGTGACAGCTCACGAGTGAAGCCATCTTGGAACCAAAACATGTAGTGACTTTCAAGAAGAGAAAAGGGATGCCCGTATTATCGCTTGATCAGTCCAGAGATCACTGCTACACATGAGAACCCATTGCTAGCGGTTCAATATTATTATATGGAAAAATATGTGCTGAACATTATGTTGAAGAATCGTCGCTAGACGAGATTAGGTTTAGAAGCCATCTGAAATATTGTTTATAAGCTGACGTGCTCAGTCAGTGAAGTCAGATGATATATGTATGGGCGATACTGAGTGCTTGGCTACTGACAGTCCATTATACACTTATTCTACATGAGTGCCCATGTAACATTGCAAGACCATTTATCCACTGTACTATGATGTATTATGGCAACCTGTGATTTGTCACTATCTGTGCTGTCGAGTGTGTACGTCCAATTAAACTTTAGAAAAAGGTACACAGTCGTTGGTGTCGATGACTTCCAGCCATACATGAGTGTGAGAAAAGAACATTTTTTGTCAACACCACGAACCTTTATCATCATTCGCACATTATACACTCAATCCATGTCTACACACCACTGCGTAGGTCAAGTTGACATTCCATACACTACAGTGGAGCAAACAACACCATAGAGATCTTATCAACTGATGATGATGATGATGTCTGCTTCCATCCACTTATATCTATCTTTTGGTGGATATCATTAACGGGAATAAAAATCCAACGTTATCAAACTTTATCACCACTGCAGCTATTCTTCTTGCAGAAAGCCTGCACCAAACATTTACTGCACGTCCATACGTTGTTTCAGTAGCAACGTGTTTTACTTAATGAGTTTGCCCGCCCCACGTATAACCTCATATTAGTCCCCTTCTAAGACGTGATCATGATAGAAGGGAGAGTTGGAGGCAAACGTGCAGAGGGAAGACGGCGCTGTAAGTGGGAAGATAACATCAAGAGATGGACAGGAAAGAGTCTGTCAGCGTGCACCACCAAGACAAGAGACAGAAGACGTTGAAGATCTATTACAGCCAACCTTCGTTGTGGAGGTGGTAGCTGATGATGATGATGATGATGACGTGACTGAGGAATCAATCGCCCTATTTGTTCTTTGTCTCATCAAAGACCCTGGTGAACTATACGGGACATAATTACATAGATGTTTAAATAAACACTCTTAATGAAAGTAATTGTGACGATCTGCTTCACGGTAAAAGAAATGCGATGTCTATGAATCCGTCTTTAGCCACAGCAATGTTATAATTTTAACTGCTGTTTTACAGTAAAGAAAATATAACATCTATAAAAAAACGTCTGTAATGAAAGTGTTTGCTATATTGGCTTTATACAGTAAAGGAAATACGGTATCTATGAAAACGTCTTTATCGAAAACAGTTGTGCTTATGCCAGTTCTCATAAAATTCACAGAATATAATATCTACCAAGTAATAGTTGTTTCATGTAAACAGTAGTGTGATAAACAAATATCACCAATATTCCTGAATCCAGCGATAAGCAACCAGGGAGCTGAGGAGATCTAGAGAGAAACACTGAGCTCTCTACAGATCTTGTTTCATAAAACTACATATGTTTTCGGTTTTCAGAGTATTTGGAATTTGGAATATAAGTACAGTAGACGTAACCTGTATCTCTGCCGGGCGAGCTGCTTCCTGTAACTTCATCGAAAGAGTGGTAAAATTACGCAACAAGTGATACTTTACCGAATGTTAGTTTCACTTCAAAGAGCAGACCGCCTTCCCTATCTTGTGTATTTTACGAATGAAGTAGATATGAATAAGCTAAGCTCGTGGCTTTTTGCTCGAACTGGTTGTTACCGTTGAACAGAATCGACGTCTTTGCACTCCGGGCAAACCCATAGGTGCTCAGTCTCGCTCAACAAATGTCAAAGGGTATGAATGCTAATTGCTCTTGTTGAGCACTTGGTGTATACACGCCGGATGCATCCTTGCAGACGTCCATCTCAGCTGGTCATACGTTTCATGCCAAATTCCAGCAGTCTTAGCTTTGATGATCCATCGATCGCAGTGTCATTATGTAATAGGTGATCATTTTGCCCTCAGTATCTCTCCCTTATCTATATCCAATGCACTTTCTATGCGTGCCTTGAAGCTAGTCTGTCAGCTCTTTCATTGTCGCGTACCTGTTAGGGTCTCGGGTCGTTGGTTTATATCTCTTGTCTAGGGTATTACTTGATTATACTTGTAAGACCTCATCACGGCATTCAATCCTGCCGGTAACACTTTTTAATGCAGCCTTTCAAATTACATTTTTTAAATCTCCAACGGTAAAGAATTCGTCAAGGCCACGTTGGACTTTAAGACGACATCAATTTATTACGTTACAAGCTCCATTACATATCAAACAATAAGAACCTGGCATGACCTAGCCTGTCTTTGAAAAACGTCTCTAGTCAGTTGACTACGGACAAGAAGTCTTCGACATATTGCTGCAATCTTTATTAAATAGTTCCACACTCATTCCTTTGATATGCAGCATTCGCTTGTCCTAAAATATCAATTTAGCATAGACTCCATGTTGACTCCATTTTCATCGTTGAGTTCAGTGAAGAGGTAAATTGAAACGCGAATGGTTAAAACGGAATGAATGTCAACAATGTTCTTCAAACGAACATTCCAACAAGTATCGTTGAATTGGGTGAACTGGGCAAGTATTGGCAGCACACAAGTCGGTGATTACAGTACATATATTTTATTGACGTGGCACCAACGAAGTGGAACAAGACAATCATAGTTACAGATGCGAAGATCATACGTCAAAATGTTAGTATCACTGTTAATAGTTGTTGTAGATTCTCTAACAGTTAAGTTCTCTTATATTCCAGTGACTAAGGATCACTTCCATTACCATATAACAGACATGGTATTAACGTCCGTTGACCTTCTCCCAAGGACGTTTATTAAGGCAAACGGATTCATTCTCACGGAGCAATAATTTATATCATACTTGTAAGCATCCCAGACTTTCTTCATAAAATTCTTAGATAGCATATCCAATCCAAACAAAGGCAGATATAACAATACAACCAGGTTAGTGTTTCATCTTGGCTAACCTCTCGGTATCCATACCACGACTTTGGCATAGGTAAAACGGCATATTAAACATGTGAAGCATATATATATATTCATTAACTTGATTCCACATATGGATTCTCCCTCTACGAAAAGATTCCAAAGGCTATCGACTCCGTGTGTCCAATTCTAGGAATGTCATCTCCGATGAATTCCCGCTAGACCATAAATAGGAGCGGCCTGATACTTTCATTTACATAATTAAACTTGCCATAAGAAATGGGGCGACACTTACTTCATACATCCACTATTGGCTTCGCCATGAAGACCAATAGATACGAATACAACTGCTGGCTTCTTCAAATTTGCCAGGAATCAAAGAATAACACTGCGGACATAAATGTCGTCCGAGCTGCCCCTATCATGACGTCACAATCTACCCAACTAGGTTACACGTGCGTCCAAAGCAACTCACACAGCATTGTGCACGTCAGTGCGTGAATCAATCGAACGCACAAATAATATAACTATATAAAACTGGTGCGTACATTTGGCAGGACCGAAGACTACCCCCGTAGGTAATAAATGTACGTAACAGCTCCCTTAATACCTCCCCTTAAAAAAAATTAATTCTATTAATTTTTTTTCGAACTAATTACTCGAGAGAGGTGAGTCAAAACTACAACAAGATTTATGACATGCATAAAATTATATCATATTAAGAAAAGAATATTAAATGAAAACAATATAACTAAATGATAGTATGCATTAAAGCACACATCCACCATCGACCTACTTTGGAACGATGTGGTAATATTCGAAGTAAAAAGAAGTTGAAAATGAAAATGAAATAAACCATAAAAAAAAAAAAGATGATAATAAAATTCAACAAAATTGTTTTAAAAGAAATTTGAAACATATGATTTCAAAAATGAAAATGAACAGCAACACTGATGATGATCAATGATAAAAGAATCAATAAAACAGAAAATTTTAAAATACAACAAGCAAAATGAAACAAAGCATAATTAAACACTTTAAGAAGCAACGCACTTACTATTTCCTAACACTAGTAAGTTTGACTAGTTATCTAAAAGTGAGATATCATGTAGTGGGATACGTGAATACACGTATTGCGAAACACTAATAAAGTTAGTAGATGTGTGATTTATAATCAATCAAATTGATTAAATTGAATTATACTAATTAGTAGTACTTAATTTATGAACAAATAACTAATTACTAATTTATTCTAAGTGATTTCAATTTCACTCATTGTTAATATTCTTTTAGAACTAGTTAAATCGACAAGAATATGTTCTCAATGTACCATGCCTGAAATAAGTTTACGAACACGATATGTAGTGTAATCTGTTCCATAACAATAGTGAATGTCTATTTGTCACTCTTACCAATGTTTCCATACTAAAAAAAAATGTTACTTTAATATCACTGTTTCCGTTCTAACAAAACGTTACTTCACAAGAAATAATGTTATAATCCATACGTAAGTATATTCTGAAAGTTATATATATACGAATACTGCAGAACTACACATAGTCTCCATAGATGTATAATCAGGGACCATGTACAAAGTTATTCGTTTTTCTGTGAGGACGTTTCACCATCTGGAAGTGGTTTAATTTCGACGTGTTCACTAGGGCATCTTGAAAGACAGTCTGCAAACACATTCTGTACTCCAGGAATAGCTCGTATCTCAAAATGGAACGGTTGAAGCGCAATAGCGTAACGCGCTGACTTTGATGACTTCACGTTCCCTGTGTTCAGTGCTGTAAGAGCTTTCTGGTCGGATTCCACCACAAAGTGTGATCCGAGGAGATAACGATCCAGTTTTGTGATTGACCAGACAAGAGCGAGGAGCTCTTTGTCCAGAACGGAATACTTCATCTCGCTCGTCGTAAGCTTTCTGGATACGTACATAACAGGAAATAAGGTGCCTCCGTATTCCTGCATTAAAACTGCCGCGATAGCGTAGGAAGAAGCATCACTGCGAAGAACAAAGGTGAGATCTTTGTTAGGCAACCTTAAAAAAGGCTTATTTGAAAAAAATTGTTTTATATAATCTAAAGCCGTTTGATGATCCTGCGACCACTTTATTACATTAGGTGTGCATTTCTTCAGTAACGAAGAAAGAGGTGCAGTTATAGTAGACAAATGAGGGATGAATTTAGAATAGAACTGTATTAGTCCTAAGAGCGACCTCACTTGTTTTTTTTTGTCTTAGGTGCTGAGATGTTTAAAATTTTAGAGACGTTACTGTCTTCTGTATACATTAAACCGCGACCTATACGGTGACCAAGAAATGAGATGTCATGAAAACCGACAAAAGCCTTTGAAGGTTTCGCTGTTAAGTTATAATCCCGTAAGGTAGAAAGTAAAGATTTTAAACCCTGAATATGTTCATCCCAAGAGTCACTGAAAAGACAGATGTCATCTATATAAGTAATGACATCGGGACGATGAGACAATATGCGGCGCATCATGCGTACAAAGGTAGCTGGCGCATTCATTAGACCGAATGGCATAAAATTCCATTGAAAAAGACCCCGTGGCGTCGAGAAAGCGGTGAATGGCTTTGCTTTAGGGTTAATGGCACTTGCCAATAACCCTTTGAAAGGTCAAATTTCGAAAAGAATGTGGCATGAGATAATTTCTCTAATAAGTCGTCTAAAAGAGGTAATGGTTCCGCATCGAATTTTGTAACTTTGTTTAATTTCCTGTAATCTACGCAAAGACGTATATTGTTGTCCTTCTTCCTAATGATTACCATAGAAGAAGAATATGGTGATGAAGATGGTTCAATTATATTTAATTGAAACATCTCATCCAATTCCTTATCAACCTTATCACGAAAGTGTAAAGGAATAGGATATGGGCGAACTCGAATCGGTGTATCGTCAGTCAGAATAATGTCATGTTGGATGACTGACGTATGACCTGGGATGTCAGTGAGGACATCCTCATACGTGTGTAGAATATTAGAGACTTGCTGACGTTGATCATCAGTAAGAGTAGATGAGATAGTAACATCATTCCATTTCTCAGTGGAATGGAGTGGTACAACTGGTATTGGTAGTTGTACATCATCGAAAGAAGATTCCTCTTCTTGGATGACTGACAAACTAGAATAGTGTTGAATAGGAGGTGTAGGATCGTCAGTTGCTTGGAACACTGATTGTAGATAATCAGGACGTGAGTAATATTCCTTCAACATATTAATGTGGAAGGTTTTATGTTTACCATTAACATCAACGATGTAGTCGACATCGGATATTCTTGAGATGATCCTGAAAGGACCTCTCCAGGTAATTAAAAGACGATTATTATGCGCAGGGAGTAATACAAAAGCTTCATCACCAGGTATGAGCTGGCGAAGACGTCTATACTTGTTTGCAAATAGACGAGCTTTTTCTTTGGCTTGTTCGGATGATGCAGTAGCTAATCTACAAGCATCTATGATTCTCTTTCTCAGAGAGATCACATACTCATAAGAGGATTGAGTTTCCTCTTCAATATTCTCGTCAAGCAATAAGTCGTGGATTAACGACATCGGACCGCGTGGTTGCATGCCGAAAACAAGTTGAAATAGAGAAAACCCCGTTGCTTGATTTTGTACCTCGCGATACGCAAAGAGACAAGCGGGTAGGACCCGATCCCAGTCTTGTGGGTGGTCTTGAGTTATCTTACCCAACAACTGCTTGAGTGTCCTATTTAGACGCTCAATTAACCCATTTGACATCGGATGATAAATAGAACTTAGAGATCTGTCTATACCTAATGTCTTCATAACTTGAGACATGGATTCAGAAATGAACTGAACCCCATGATCCGACAAGATTTTCCGTGGAAAACCAATGCGTGAGAAGATTAACATCAATGCCTCTGCTACACTGGCAAATGAAGTGTTCTTGAGAGGGATAGCTTCAGGCCAACGAGTGCACATATCAATGCACGTAAGAATATGCGTATGCCCTCTAGCAGATGGTAGCATAGGACCAATAATGTCTATAGCCATTTTATCAAATGGTCTAATCGGGATGTCCGCAGCTTGAATAGGAGCCGCATGAAATGGACCCCGTACCGTTACTTCTTGACATATCAAACAAGACCGACAATAGAGAGTGATGTCCTTATGTACGCCTGGCCAGTAGAATGCCGAAAGCACTCTGGATTTGGTACGCGAAAAACCCATATGGCCTGCACATTGCGAGTCATGCGCATGTCGTAATATACGAGATCTCATACAGGATGGGACTATAATCTGAGAACATAAGGATGAATCCTTTTCTCGTATTACTCTAACCAAAATCTCATTTTTAAGTATAAAGTCATGTCTAGATTTTGCAAGTTTGTTGCTGGTATTATTTTTGTTCACATACTGAAAAAATTTTTTTAATGAATCATCATTCTTTTGCAATGTTGCAAACAACTCCCGTGAAATAGGAGCATCATCATCACAAGTGGTATGAACTGTAGGTTCAATAGGTGTATCATGCGACATATTAGTAGCTTGCGCTCTAGTCACTACTGCATTTGCAGTTTGAATATGTCGCTCTTCCCATTCAGCAATTTGCTGTGGTGTACACTCTTTAATACCATGTATGCGACCAAGTATTAAATCACAAATTGGATTCGGAAGGAGACAAGCTTGAATCTTTCCTGAAAAAAATGGAGTATTAAGATCAATAATAGCAGTGGCAAATGTTTCAATTGTGCCACCAAACGTTACACATTTGACAACCCGGCCCGTGGCACAACTTGGGTTGATCAGCGAAGTCCGGACGCCGACTGTACTGCAACCTGAGTCAAATAGGAGAGAGCATGAAATATTGTTGACAAATCCCTTGTTAAACTTAAGAGAGCCCTGTCCCTGGTGTACTGAAGCAGCAGTGGCCGTACAGACTGCAGGTAGACTAGGTAAGGTATGTCCGCAACGCAGCGTCGTGATCGCCCTGGGCTGGAAAAGAGTAGAGCATTCTGAACAATCTTTGACTTGGGTACAATCAAGAGAACAACACATAGCATTATGAGTTTCAGCTCCTTTACCCTGTTCAATGTTAGCCTGTGTATCACTAAAAGCGACATTAGAATGTCTATTCGTATTACTCAACGATCTATCTCGTCGACGCGATCGATTTTGATTTTTGTCATTAAAATTGCCATAATTGTAGTTTCTGCTAGAGTTAAAATTTGGATTAGTCCGATAATTTGTATAATTATCGTTATGATGTTGGTAAAATGGTTTATTTCCAAAAAATTGTTTGTTTCGCGGACCCTGAAATCTTGATCTCCAGTTTTGTTTATTATAATGTCCTTGATTATTTTTAAAATTATTGTTACCAAAATCTCGCGATCTGTGAGCCTGGTTCCAAGAAACATTAAATAGAGCAGATTGTTAAAATTGTTTCCCTTTGAAAAAATTACCATTGTTAAAATTGTCATTATTTCCCTTATTGACATATCTGTCAGCACTAAAAGAACGATTGCGTGAAAAATTGTTTTGTTGTGCTGCAAAAGCAACAGGCAATTCATTCTTAATCTGTGCATTACTTAGATCCATGTTTGGGTGAGCAGTGCAAAAATTTTTTGCATGTTCTTCTAAATTTTTCATTGATAAAGGTTTCCGTTCTTCCAAAAATGCGAGAAATGTAGGATTTACAGACGATAGTACCTTATCGCGCATCAGTAAATCGAAGAGAACTTCATATGACTTTTCAATTTTGGATAATTCAATCCATCTTTCTAGTGTTAGTCGTATTTGTGACAGAAAATCATTGAAATTTCTGCTAGATTGGGGTAGTAATGTATGAAATTTTAAACGATATTGGTCTTCTGTCATTTGGAATTTTTGCAGAAGTGCCGCTCTAAGAGCATTATAGTCATTTTTCTCACCAATGCTGGTGGTATGGTAAACTGCTAATGCGTCCCCTGTGAGTAATCTGGATAAATATGTACAGTATAGAGCTTTATCCACGTTATAAGACACACAAGTGGCCTCAAACCTATCTAGGAAGAATATCACGTCATCAGACGGGGGATTAAATTTTGGTAATTTAAGGTGAATTTCCTTAACTGATTCCGTACGTAAGATCTAATAATAGACGCAAAGGCCGAACGCTGTAGACGTAAGATCTTTTAAAAGACGCTGATTTATTTCATTGCTTCTTTCGATTCTGATATTTTATACTGCCCGGAATTTATCTCGAACGGAAGTAAACACAAAACTGGGCAAATTTCAACAAGCTTCAACGTCTTTTATTTGCGTTTGAACGGATTTTTTCACATTTATCTTCATCTTTAATCGTGTTTTGTCGTATCGCCATAATGGCCGAAAACACACAGGATATGTTACTAATATGTGAACAGTGAACAAACTGTGTGATCAACCATAACTTTCTTGCTTTTTCTGTGTTTCTAAATGGATTACCTGCACAAAGAGAGCAGTGAAACTGTATTGTGATAACAATTTATGTTACAAGCCTTACGTAAGTCGAAAATTTTTGTTCAAAATTTCAAGTTATTTTTTTTTCCGTGTACATGTTATCTGTTATAACATAAACATAACATAAAATTAGCTAGAAAGACATATGGATTTATGTTGTTCATCCAATGTACTTTAATTTGATGTATAATATGTTATACTTAACTCATGATTAGACACACATTGTCAGTAAACGTAAATTATGTATGTGTAAATTTTTGGGGCTTAAAAATAATTCCGTCCAGAGCTGAAAATAATTACGTACGGAATCAGTTAAAATTATCATGTCTGGATGAAGTTTGGCTTTCAAAAGTTCTTTGAGAATTAGCTTCCTGAGTTAACCTAAGTCTCTCATATTCTGAATCTGCTAATTTCAGTTCATGCTGTCGTTTTCTTTCATTCTCTTCCATCTCAAGCTGAAGTCGTTTTGTGTTTTGTTCAGCTATTAATCTTCTTTCTTGCATTTCTTTTTGTTTAACTTCCATTTCTTTTTCAGCTATTAATCTTTTTTCTTCCATTTCAATATTAAGTAATCTTTCTTTTTCTGCCGCATCTCTTTTAAATTGCTCTTCAGCCTCGAATTTTTTTTGTTCGGACTCACGCTGAAATCGTTTCTCTTCTAATTCAGCGGCTAATCTCATTTTTTTCTCCTCTTCCTCAGCTATAAATTTCCTCTTCTTTTCATCCTCCTCAGCAGTTAATCTCATTTTTTTCTCCTCTTCCTCAGCTATAAACTTCCTCTTCTTTTCATCCTCCTCAGCAGTTAATCTCATTTTTTTCTCATTCTCCTCCGCCTCAATCCTTTTTTGATCTGCCTCAAATTTCAAATTTTCCAAACGTAAAGTTTCTAACCTTCTCTGATCAGCTTCTATTTCTTGAGCTTTCTTATATTCTGCAAGTGCAAATGCTTTTGCTTCTTCAGGAGCCATCTGAAGAGCTTTTGCTTGCTTAATGAAATAGTCTAAGGTAGCCATTATTCAATTTTATTATGTAATAATACTATTTAAAAGTGTTACTACAACTCGTGGTCTTCGTTCCTGTTCTAGAACGGTATAATGTTATCATATAATTATTAAATATGTTATTAATCAATAAATTTATGTAATCAAATGTCATGAAATGAACAACGAGAAAGACAATAGAAACATAACCGACAAGACATGATAAACTGGACGGTAGAACACAATCGTAGAAATCAAAAAAATAAAAATGTATAACTAAAATAGAATATCGTAAAAATATACGACGATAACTACGATCAGATAATTAACAGTACAATTGACAACACAGTGTAAAAACATAGGTTTTGTAAAAAAAACTAAACGACAGGAAAGGTGAGATGGACGCAAAATACAAACAAAATTCATCATAAAACTAAATTATGAATAAAAATAGCTACCAAAAACAACGATTAAACGTGACGAAACAGCTAAATAGATAATATTATAAGAAGCAACTAGCGATCGGAACTTCGGCAAGGTTTCTAGCCTTGTACCGGAACTATCGCTCAATTGAAACTTACAAGACGAGCCCTACAGAACGTCTGACGAAGAGCCCGAATTGGCTTCGAGATGGATCTCGTTCGTCAGATCAACCTCCCTACCTCCCACGAAGAATACACAACATATAACACTGAACACGAAAAATATGAATGTGGACATAACACGGAAGGCACAACTAAGCGTAATAAAGTGTACAACGGAAACACGTTATACTCATCTCGCGTGCAGGTAAAAAATCAATGTGCCTCGTCTCCGTGGATGTACGTCTACAGATAAAATACTTCGCTCTGCGTATTCAGCACCAACTCGTACGTAATAATGTCGAATAGGTGATCCCACGGCAGTTAGTCACTGTACAACTTGATGTGGAGGTTGATTGAAGACCTTGACCTTGGTAAACGTAAGTTGAATCTGATTCATATCACGCTAGGATCCAAATTGAGATGATGTCGCCTTGAAAGTAAAAATTCTTCTTTTCAAACGATAATTTGGATGGGTACGTTCCTTGGAAGTTAGATATTTCCAGACCACACTGGAACACCATTTATTGTTGACTCCATTTTCATCGTTGAGTTCAGTGAAGAGGTAAATTGGAACGCGAATGGTTAAAACGGAATGAATGTCAACAATGTTCTTCAAACGAAAATTCCAACAAGTATCGTTGAATTGGGTGAACTGGGCAAGTATTGGCAGCACACAAGTCGGTGATTACAGTACATATATTTTATTGACGTGGCACCAACGAAGTGGAACAAGACAATCATAGTTACAGATGCGAAGATCATACGTCAAAATGTTAGTATCACTGTTAATAGTTGTTGTAGATTCTCTAACAGTTAAGTTCTCTTATATTCCAGTGACTGAGGATCACTTCCATTACCATATAACAGACATGGTATTAACGTCCGTTGACCTTCTCCCAAGGACGTTTATTAAGGCAAACGGATTCATTCTCACGGAGCAATAATTTATATCATACTTGTAAGCATCCCAGACTTTCTTCATAAAATTCTTAGATAGCATATCCAATCCAAACAAAGGCAGATATAACAATACAACCAGGTTAGTGTTTCATCTTGGCTAACCTCTCGGTATCCATACCACGACTTTGGCATAGGTAAAACGGCATATTAAACATGTGAAGCATATATATATATATTCATTAACTTGATTCCACATATGGATTCTCCCTCTACGAAAAGATTCCAAAGGCTATCGACTCCGTGTGTCCAATTCTAGGAATGTCATCTCCGATGAATTCCCGCTAGACCATAAATAGGAGCGGCCTGATACTTTCATTTACATAATTAAACTTGCCATAAGAAATGGGGCGACACTTACTTCATACATCCACTATTGGCTTCGCCATGAAGACCAATAGATACGAATACAACTGCTGGCTTCTTCAAATTTGCCAGGAATCAAAGAATAACACTGCGGACATAAATGTCGTCCGAGCTGCCCTTATCATGACGTCACAATCTACCCAACTAGGTTACACGTGCGTCCAAAGCAACTCACACAGCATTGTGCACGTCAGTGCGTGAATCAATCGAACGCACAAATAATATAACTATATAAAACTGGTGCGTACATTTGGCAGGACCGAAGACTACCCCCGTAGGTAATAAATGTACGTAACACTCCATGAAGCAGATGGACGATCTAGCTGTAATACATCTTTATAACTCTGTAGGAAGAGCACACATATAGGAGCTGGACAAAATGCGTCCGTTCACACACAGTGACACACATTGAATGGCCTCGAAGTATTGCTCACTTCAGCTAAGTGAAGCCGGCAGAGACCGTCTGCAAAAGACCATGACGTACTTCCGGGCGTAGCCCAGGAAACGTATATCAACAAGCTAGTCTGTAAACAAGCCTTGTCGAATACGATAGATATGTTATGAATTTAATCATAACAGTACCCCTGCATGACCAGGACAGTAGACCCACACCAGTTTCTGAAGGTTCATGTCTTCTATGGAAGTTTTTCATTCATGCTGGAGCAATCTATTTTGGACCTTCCGAGGCATAGATTGTAAGTTTGATACAATAACTGCCCTTGTTAATTAAGTTTCAGATAGCCACCCTGAGACTACGGTAGCTCCCTTTACTTCCATTCTCATGCTGGAGGTTGTTATCATGTAAGCCCCGCTATGTTCAGCGACGATTCTGCCCTTTACTCTAGCAGAGAAGTTCCACCCAGATTTCTATCCATGGATTACAGACCCATCAGTGTACACAATGGCATCATCATCCCCAGCATGATCATTTATCAGCTGATCAATTTCCATCTCTGATCTCCCATTGGCCCACGTTCTGCACTCTATACCAAGGCTGATGACGACTTGCTGGTAGTTGTTGTTCCAGTTCTCACCTGACTCACTCCACTTTTCTACCTTGAATACATTTTCAACTTTGGTCACCTGTCTAATAGTTGCCTCTGTCTGCGTTATCCATGACATCGCCCTCTTTATTCTTGCTCTCTTGATGTCAGCCACGTTCTCATGCTGGGGATGTATTTGTCTGTGGTTACTCGCAAATAAACTTTTGCCTGAGCCATCGTATATCTGGATCTAATTGACAACAATCTAAGCATGTTCCGCAGCGTCATAACGGGGGTATCATGCTGTGGTGGATTTGATGTTATGAATTGTTGTTATATAGTATATTTGTATTAAATGAGATTAGCTATGAAGGTCCCTGAATTTACCCAATAGTATTGTGAACTTTTCAGGGTACCTTTCCGCTACCACCCCTTTTATCTCATTCAAAATGTATTTATATTATTATATTAAATGACTTCGTGTAGTGTCTAGGGTTATGAATGTAGAGTGTAATGTACAAAATCAACAAACATACAAACAAATAGTTTATTATTCACAACAGCACACAGTACTACCACAATAACATACAAACGACATTTTAAAAGGCTATCTTATTTAAGACTGTGGTTGAAATTTGTGTAAATATGATTTTTACAATTTTATTATCCTGATTCTAATTTATTTTGAATCAGGACTGACAATTTAAAAGTGAAATCAAAATAATTATTTACATCAGTCAAATAGCACAATAGATCCTCTGTCCATACATGAAATATTTTTCTAATATACGTCTGTAGTGTTCTCCTACTTTAAGGTAATACTGGTAGTACCACTAGGTTGTTGTTTGAAATCATACCCCCTTTAGTAATGTTTGTTTCTATTTGTCACTTGTGGACCTATTAAATATTTGTCCCAGTTTATTCACGGTCACTTTTTATATTTCTTCTTTAGTTCTGGTAGCTGAGCTCTCAGGTGCCGAACGAGAACTTATCTTGGCAGTAGAATATAGGTTGAACCTTTCCTCTGCTCGCTTGACAATCTGTTCCCTGTTTGATAGGCAATAGCCACTAGCATGGGCTCGCAGTAAACAGGCAGAGTCCTGAATCAATCAGTTTTCAAGCGTTTGGTACCACATTAACGTCAGTACCCAGGACCTCTGAAATGTGAAGGTATGCATCCTTCGTAATATCTAGCATACACTAATAGTCCACAGTTAAGGACATGTACATTACAAACAAACAAAAAGGGTCATATCCTTATACAAACCTATGCCACCATTTTCTTTTGATGTGACAATGTACACCAGTATTCCTTTCCCTAATAGTTACAACGCCACTGCAATTCCAGCTGTAATCTCTTCTATATAATAGGATAGGTGTTATGCTCCTTTATGACAATCATACATATTCTTGTAGTTTTACACCTCTCTGACAGTCTATCACATGGTGGATCAATCTTTAGGCTTTTCCTCATGTTCGCTATAGACCCACTCATGTCCAGACATATATTATTATTTCACATTCAATTTTTATATAAAATACATATTAATAAATGTCAATCTTACCACAATTTGTTCAATGAAATACACAGAGACGATGACTGGTACAGTTTCGATCTGTTCTGTTGTCCAGGCTGCCCAGAAATTGTATTTGAAAGCACAGCCTGATCTCATCTATCGCTGGTGAAAATTTTTCTAGTAATGGCCTCCCCCCTAACGCTTATTCTGACAATATCGATTCAGATGGCCAATCACTCTTAATATTACAGTGTAAACAGTCTTTTCAAAAAATATCATTCAAACCTTTCCTACGTTACTAGGCTATTTATGTTTATTCAAAGGTCAGCCAATAATATTTCATCTCACTTCAAATGCCACCCAATCGGATTCACTGTACTATCTGAGCCTATCCGTCACCTACTTTTTTCCCAAAAAATATGCGATCCAATCTAAGCAGATATGACTTGACCTGACAGTATCTCTGATCTCTATGTATTGTTTTATCATTATTTGATTAGTTAAGGGACTATTTAGATAACTAATAACATATTCTTGGTCAGCAAGTCTTCAAGTACACGAATCTACGATTTTTAAGGGGCTATGTGGTTTGGTTCAAAATTCTATCTTTTTTTCTATGTTAGTTGTTTATTTTTAAACTACCTCTCGTTCACTCTTTTTCCATGTAATATCAAGCGAAATACGAGAGCTTAGGTCATTCAAAATAAGAGCTTAACAAGTTTCCATGACCGTAGTGTCCACAATTCTAACTTTTTCATTGTATTTGGTGAAACCCCTAAGGCAAGGCTTACCACTGTGCTACAGTTGGCTTTTAGTTTAAAATCAATGCGAAACGAATTAGCATTTCATCTATCCTTGCCCCTCCTCGTTCCACAATGCATTTTAGGCAAATATTTTCTTAGAACTAGGAAAAGTGGGTGTTTATGTCAAGGACGAATTTGAAAAATTGGGTACCGTTTAATTCGGCTATTCGTTAGCAAATAATAATCTGAAGGCTTAGGCGACACCAACCGTTCTAGCAGAAAATTCTTTTGTACTTTCTTATCTTTGCCTTTATGCCCTACACTGTTACATATTAATTTAGATATTGTATTTAGAAATCACTACACATCTCCCCGCTTTAGAACAGACGATTATATGTCAGTTCCTACTTCTAAATACACATAGATGAATTTACTATCTATGCCTGGTGACTACTCTGATGTTCGTCATACGGATGTCTGCTTAAAAAATCAGCTCCCACATTAGTTTTTCCGGGAATGTACTCTATGGAAACTGGAATGGCTGTAGGAGCAAAGACCAGCGTAATAATCTAGCATTTTCATGCCTTGCTTGTGACAGACACACGAGTGGTTTATGGTCTGTCTGAATCTTAAATGATTTTCCATAAAGGTAAATCTGGAACTTTTTTATAGCCCATATGACTGCCAGACATTCTTTTTCACTTGTTGAATATTTTTGTTCTGCTGTGTTCAACTTACGGCTAGCATAAGCTACTGGGGTTAATTCCCCATCAAGTGAATTTGACCGTTGTAATAGAGCTGCACCCAAACCGATATTACTAGCATCCGTTCTCACTATGAATTCTTGACTCAAGTCAGGTAATTTCAAAATAGGCCTGCTTGTGAGCTTTTCTTTCAATTCTTGGTATGCTAATTCACACTGCGCTGTCCAAATAATTCTATCAGGATTTCCTTTGCGCGTTAAATCAGTCAATGGAGCACATATGGAGTTAAAGTTTTTAATATACTTTTGGTAGAAACCACATAATGAGACAAAAGATCTCACATCTTTTTTTGTTTGTGGTCTTGGTGCCTTTTTTAACTTCTCCAGGTTCTTGGGGTCAGGGGTCATGTTTCCCTGATGTACTGTGTGTTCCAAGAATTCTAGCTCTTTACATCCAACACAGCATTTCGTCGGTCTAGCTGTCAAATTGGTCTCTCTCAGTCGATCAAACAACATATTCAGAGAGTTAGTGTGTTCCTCAAATGTTTCTGTTGCAATGAGAATATCATCCATGAAGTTGGTGATGCATAGATTCTTCAGGGGATCCAGTAACTTTCTCATCATCCTCGAAAACACACTCAGTGCATTTTTCAGCCCGAATGGCAACATATTAAATTCATAATGTCCTTCCGAGGTGCTAAAGGCTAAATAAGGTTTGACTTCCGGCTTTACTGGAATCTGATAGTAGCCTTTACTCAGATCCACTTTAGAGAAATATTTAGCTCTATTCAGCCTGGCAAACAGCTGATTTGTATCAGGTAATGGATCCACCTGACCTTCTGTGACAGCATTCAGTTTCCTGTAATCTATACACAGTCGGTGTTCTCCAGAGGGTTTTCTTAACAGAACCACACTGGAGCTGTAGGGAGATTCACTGTGCGAGATAATCCCTTCGCTCAACAGATAACCTATCTCCTCCCTTAAAGCTTTTTCCTTAGCGAACGGAATCGAATAGGCTTTCATACAGATTGGTGTTGGGTCTATGAGTTTCATATCATACTCCAATAAATTTGTATGCCCCGGACGGTCCGTTAACACATCTGTATGATTATTCAGAACCTGTTGAACCCTCTCCCTCTGATTTTCCGTTAAGTGTGTGCTGATTTTTACCTGTGCAGCGGTTTTACAGGGATGTAAAGGATATTCATGAGAAGTGAGTGGTTCCTTTTTCATCTCCATTGCAACAGACAAGGTCAGTAGGTGTGTCTCTTCCTGGTTTTCTCTGTCCAGATATTTCTTCAGGAGATTCACATGATAGATTTTCTCTTTCCCTTTCTTATCTATCTTATAATTTGTTCTAGACACCTTCTCTAGAACTGTATATGGACCTTGCCATCCAATTTGCAATTTATTCTGGCTGCCGGGCAGTAGAAGGAGCACATTCTCTCCCACAGCTAATTCTCGATCCTTCGCTTTCTTATTGTAATAGGCAGCATGCTTTTTCCTGGCTTGTCTCAAATTTTCATTGGCAAGTTTCCAGCCAGTTTTAAGACGAGGTGTCAGCTCGTTCACATATTGATATGATGAGGTAATATTTTCTTCTGCCTTTTCTTACTTACTTACTTAGTCGTTCCCCTTCTACCGTGAGGTGTAGAGGTTTGGAAGAGAGAGCACCAGACCATTCTATCAGCTGTCTTCTTCCTGGCCTGGTTCCATTCTAGTCCTCGGTCCTTCAAAGATTGTCTAATGTTGTCCTCCCAGCGGACTCTGGGTCGTCCTGGAGGTCTGGATCCCTGGCTCTTTGTTTCCCATGCTTGTCGTGGTAGCCGATCTTCTCCCATTCTGCAGACATGGCCAAACCATCTTAGTTGGGACTGTTCTATTTGGGTCTGCAGCGGATGGGATTTTAGGCCTTGACGGATCGTCTGGTTGCGGACCATGTCTCTTCTTGTTACTTCAACCACTTTCCTCAGATACCTCATTTCTGAGGTTTGGATCTGGCTTTTGTGGGTTGTAGTCATCTGCCTTTTCAATGGACCTTTTATTGGCCTTCCAAATAACAATGTTGCCGGGGCCATACCGGTTGAACTATGGCGTACCTCCCGATAGGCAAACAAGGCGGCGGGAAGATTCTGGTCCCATGTATCTGGTTTTTCATGTGCCAACTTTCTCAGGATCGACATGAGTGTCCCGTTAAATCTTTCCACTTGGCCATTTCCTTGAGGATGATACGGGCTACAATGAAAGTGTTTGGCTTGAAAGATCCTGAATACTTCTTCTGTTAGTTTCCCCTTGAACTGAGAGCCATTATCAGTTAAGATTTGGTTGAGAAAGCTTAACCTGGTGAAGATTGTGAGTAATGCCTCTGCCACATGCTTCGAATCAATTGATGACAGGGCTACCGCCTCTCCCCACATAGAACAAGTATCCACCAGAGTCAGAATGTAACTGTTCCTCCTCTTGGTCCGAGTGAGAGGTCCCACAATGTCCACGGCAACTCTTTCAAAAGGGGTTCCCACTATGGGCATTTCCCCTAGAGTTGCTGGAGCAGTCCAATGCTTTGGAGCTACCCGTTGGCACTCTGGACAGGATTTTACATATCTCTTTATGTCTTCAGTTATTCCTGGCCAGAAATAATGACAAGCTATACGCTGTCCTGTTGCGCTGATCCCCATATGACCACTGAAGGGAATCGCATGCCCTAGTTCCAACACTTTAGTCCTATATGAATTGGGAAGGACCAGCTGTCCGTGACCATTGGATCCATTTCCAGCCTTCCTATATATCAATTTGTTCTTCATATAGAAATCTCCCTTGCCTGGAGGTGTATGACATTTGGGCAATTTCTTAAAACAAGGCTTGAGGGTCTTATCCTCCGCCTGTGCCTTCCTCATCTCATCTGGATGGGTATTTATTGGATTATCCTCCTCCTTTTTAGACTGTGATCTGGTCTGCACTGTTTCCATGGTCACAGGTCTCTTGGGATTCCCCAAGAAGGCATATCTACACCCCAATATCAGAGGGTAGATTGGTTCATTTATCACTGCTGCTTTTATGATTCCTTCCACATATCGCGTTTTCACATTTATCCTGGCGACGGGAAGTGTCATGGTCGCTACGTCCTTGGTTGCAGTTTGAATCTCCACTGTTTCTGTGGTGTATTGATCTGCCTGCACCAGGTGAGAACTCACAACTGAATCATAATCTAATCCAGTATCTTACAAACACCTTATGGTGACACCATTGCATGTTACATCTTCACACACTGGGGGGTGGTAAGGTTCCTGTTGTTCAGTAGGGTTGACCTTTACTCCCTTTCTCCCCATTTTCATTGTAGCGAAAGTAGGAGTTTTCCTTCTACAATTTTCAGTGTTATGGTTGTCCATCCGACAATTTTTACAATACTTCTTTCCTTGGTTAAAAGGTTTTCTTTCATCATATTTCCTTTCTTTGAATTGTGAGGTTTTATTTTTATAGTCATTGCGTTGCCTATCAAACTGGTGCTTACCTTTATTCTGGTCTCTATGGTCAAACTTATTAAAGTTTTGAGGTGCCTAAAAATGGTCTACCTGTTTCTTTTTATTACCAACTACCTCTGCCTGGGCTGCCTGATACCTCTCAGCGACATTGAGTAACTCATCCAGCCTCTCTGCACCTTGTTCCATGAGAAACTTTCTCAGGTCTGGAGCCATGGACTCTCTTAGCTGTTCAATAAGGATCATCTCTTTAAGATCTTGGGTTTTCCCCAGAGCAGTCCATTTCTCCAAGTAGGTCTCTAACCGTGCAGAGAACTGGTGATAAGTCTCACCCGACAGTAGTTTGGCATTCCTAAATTTTTTTCTATAAAATTCTCCGTTCTTTTCGTATCTTAATAAAAGAGCCTGCTTTAGCATGTCATAATTGTCTTGGTCATCTCTGCTCATCTTGGCAAAAACTTCATAAGCCGTTCCTCTAAGCCCTTGTGATAACTTGAGGCTCCACCTCTCTCTCTCTCTCTAACCCATATGTAGTAGCTAAAAGTTCAAATCTACTTAAGTAACCTTCGATGTCATCTTCTTTCTCAACAAAATGATCTACATGAAAACCCATAGCTGAGGTTGAGGCTCCCTGACTGGCAGTGGCATCTGAGGCAAAGGGGCTGGCACCATTTTCAGGAGCATGGCCTTGAAATTCTAACTCCCTTAGTCGTATCTCATGCTCCCTCTGTAATCTTTTCTCCTCCTTTTCTGCTTCCGTTTCAGCAGCCTGTCTCTTTTCCTCTCTTTCAGCAGCCTGTCTCTTTTCTTCTCTTTCTGCAGCCAACCTCTTTTCTTCTCTTTCTGCAGCCCACCTCTTTTCTTCTGCCTCCAATGCCCTAGCCTCCTTGTCAGCCTCAATCTGCAACCTCTTAATTTCTTTACCAGCCTCAATTTGTAACTGTAATTTTCTTTCTTCTGCTAACTTCCTATCTTCCCTTTCAATATACTTGTCACATTCTGAAGTTACATATTGGATCAAAGCCTGACCCTCCATGTTCATTTATTTAGCAGTCAGCACAGCAGCAGATCGAAACTTTGCCAGATCAGCCATTTGTACTATGTAACCTTTAAAATTTCTAACTATACAAATCTCTAATTATGGCTAATAATTTCTAATGATAACCAAGAACAACCACAGGCACTGATAGCTCAACTACTATTCAATTTCTCCAAAAGGAATGCTTTTAGTTTTATACTCTCTGAGATTCCTAATATACTTGATAATATTTTAAGAATTTAAAATCCCAGAATCAAACTACCCAATATAGCTGGTGTTATAAGAAATTCAATCCCGGGAAGCGAAACCCCAATGTATGTGGTGGATTTGATGTTATGAATTGTTGTTATATAGTATATTTGTATTAAATGAGATTAGCTATGAAGGTCCTTTATATTATTATATTAAATGACTTCGTGTAGTGTCAAGGGTTATGAATGTAGAGTGTAATGTACAAAATCAACAAACATACAAACAAATAGTTTATTATTCACAACAGCACACAGTACTACCACAATAACATACAAACGACATTTTAAAAGGCTATCTTATTTAAGACTGTGGTTGAAATTTGTGTAAATATGATTTTTACAATTTTATTATCCTGATTCTAATTTATTTTGAATCAGGACTGACAATTTAAAAGTGAAATCAAAATAATTATTTACATCAGTCAAATAGCACAATAGATCCTCTGTCCATACATGAAATATTTTTCTAATATACGTCTGTAGTGTTCTCCTACTTTAAGGTAATACTAGTAGTACCACTAGGTTGCTGTTTGAAATCATATCCCCTTTAGTAATGTTTGTTTCTATTTGTCACTTGTGGAACTATTAAATATTTGTCCCAGTTTATTCACGGTCACTTTTTATATTTCTTCTTTAATTCTGGTAGTTGAGCTCTCAGGTGCCGAACGAGAACTTATCTTGGCAGTAGAATATAGGTTGAACCTTTCCTCTGCTCGCTTGACAATCTGTTCCCTGTTTGATAGGCAATGGCCATTAGGATGGACTCGCAGTAAACAGGCAGAGTCCTGAATCAATCAGTTTTCAAGCGTTTGGTACCACATTAACGTCAGTACCCAGGACCTCTGAAATGTGAAGGTATGCATCCTTCGTAATATCTAGCATACACTAATAGTCCACAGTTAAGGACATGTACATTACAAACAAACAAAAAGGGTCATATCCTTATACAAACCTATGCCACCATTTTCTTTTGATGTGACAATGTACACCAGTATTCCTTTCCCTAATAGTTACAACGCCACTGCAATTCCAGCTGTAATCTCTTCTATATAATAGGATAGGTGTTATGCTCCTTTATGACAATCATACATATTCTTGTAGTTTTACACCTCTCTGACAGTCTATCACATGGTGGATCAATCTTTAGGCTTTTCCTCATGTTCGCTATAGACCCACTCATGTCCAGACATATATTATTATTTCACATTCAATTTTTATATAAAATACATATTAATAAATGTCAATCTTACCACAATTTGTTCAATGAAATACACAGAGACGATGACTGGTACAGTTTCGATCTGTTCTGTTGTCCAGGCTGCCCAGAAATTGTATTTGAAAGCACAGCCTGATCTCATCTATCGCTGGTGAAAATTTTTCTAGTAATGGCCTCCCCCCTAACGCTTATTCTGACAATATCGATTCAGATGGCCAATCACTCTTAATATTACAGTGTAAACAGTCTTTTCAAAAAATATCATTCAAACCTTTCCTACGTTACTAGGCTATTTATGTTTATTCAAAGGTCAGCCAATAATATTTCATCTCACTTCACTTCAAATGCCACCCAATCGGATTCACTGTACTATCTGAGCCTATCCGTCACCTACTTTTTTCCCAAAAAATATGCGATCCAATCTAAGCAGATATGACTTAACCTGACAGTATCTCTGATCTCTATGTATTGTTTTATCATTATTTGATTAGTTAAGGGACTATTTAGATAACTAATAACATATTCTTGGTCAGCAAGTCTTCAAGTACACGAATCTACGATTTTTAAGGGGCTATGTGGTTTGGTTCAAAATTCTATCTTTTTTTCTATGTTAGTTGTTTATTTTTAAACTACCTCTCGTTCACTCTTTTTCCATGTAATATCAAGCGAAATACGAGAGCTTAGGTCATTCAAAATAAGAGCTTAACAAGTTTCCATGACCGTAGTGTCCACAATTCTAACTTTTTCATTGTATTTGGTGAAACCCCTAAGGCAAGGCTTACCACTGTGCTACAGTTGGCTTTTAGTTTAAAATCAATGCGAAACGAATTAGCATTTCATCTATCCTTGCCCCTCCTCGTTCCACAATGCATTTTAGGCAAATATTTTCTTAGAACTAGGAAAAGTGGGTGTTTATGTCAAGGACGAATTTGAAAAATTGGGTACCGTTTAATTCGGCTATTCGTTAGCAAATAATAATCTGAAGGCTTAGGCGACACCAACCGTTCTAGCAGAAAATTCTTTTGTACTTTCTTATCTTTGCCTTTATGCCCTATACTGTTACATATTAATTTAGATATTGTATTTAGAAATCACCACACATGCTTACAGCCCAAGACTATACCATCCCTTCATTTTCGATACGTTCTAGTCGTTCACACTGTGTTACTAACAGCGTTAGTATTCCCATCCATTCTCGATTACCGACATGACTTGCTGCTGATGCAGGAGAAGAATTAATCTCTGCTCCAGGTGCGCTGCAGCCATTGTTTTTAGGGCTGCCAGACCTCTCCCACACTTCTGTATGATGTGAGCAGCATGGTGCTATTAAGATAGCCCGCAATCAAATTTTACTTCAACTTACTTTAGCGTGTCTTGCCTTTCAATTTTCTGCCTATTGAGATTAATATCTGAAAGGTCTGTTTTCACTATGGAGTTCTTCAAGGAGCCCCACATCAGGCATGCCTAGTTGGGGTTGACTTTAGAGCCAGTTTTCTCGCACCATTTAAACACATCATTAAGTCGCTCGAAATGGAAAATGTACCTTTAATCCTGGTGACGGCGCTGTCTACTTATTTGTGCGACATGCAGGACCCGAAACAGTTTCGGATTTTTAATATTTTCATATTTCGTACCTCCCCACTTGCAGGAAGCCTGCACCAAACATATACATGCTGTCTGGCAGCAGTGTTCTCAGTGGCAATTTGCTTCACATGGTTGAGTTTGCCAGCCCCACGCATAACCTCTTATTAGTCACCTAGTGCGACTTACACAAGGCAGTAGTACTTTTCTTTCTTTGTCTCTTCAGAATCCCCCGGGACGTACACGGGACAACTACTGTGCTGGATGCCTTTCTTAACAATGTCTTCAAATATCACCTGTCCAATCAGCAGTGGCTGTTGTTATAGAAGTCTCGTCTTCAGTTTAGAAACTAGCATGGTTTGTTGTTGTTGTTGTTGTTTTTTTTTATTCTATACTCATTTGGAGCTCAGCTGCAGTTGCGGTTTCATGCTCATTAAGAAGCAAGAAGGATAATAATCTAATACCGTAATTCCCGCTCTAAGTACGTCGGTCGGTCGGTAACATCATGCAAACCGTCATTTGCGCACTTTTCTATTTTCGAGAGAGTACATTAACTTTCAACCACAGCTAAGGGGGTGCAAGTGTGGTTGAAAGTTAGACAATAATTGTATTGTTTCTCTTATATGTACTCTCCCGAAAATAGTTCTTCCCTCGTCAACATTCTGGGGAGCCGGGTTATCGGACGCCGAAGAAAAAGCAGATAGAGATAGACAATATCCAGACGTACAAGAAGGCGTCGCTACCGGTTTTGCGGCGCTTCTCTGGTCTACTCCCACGCTGGGGATAGGTCTCGCGTCTAATCTCCGACCCGTGCCATCCCATGGGTGGTCTAACTCTTCTCTTATATTACCACCACCAGATTCGGCTGGGGTAATCGGAGTATCTATCTTCCTCCGTAAATCATGGCTGTTATCAAGCAATTTTTTGCCCTCCGATACACTAAGGTGATGACTAGAGATTTCTACTTTCTCTCCCGTCACATCAGTGGTTCTCACTGGGTACATATACGAGGGGCGTTCAGAAAGTAATGCACCACATCGTTTTTCTCAGCTAATAATGAAGATAGAAGCATGAAATTTTGCACACTTCAAATATGGCATGTGCCAATTGTGTGCACCAAATTGCACCGCAACCGGCGAAATAATACGACTGCCCTAAACCGTTGAATTAGAGCGTGTTAGCAACGTGCGTTATAAGCAGCGAATTGTGATAGAATTTCTCGTTGCAGAGAAGGAAACTGTTGTGAACATTCACAAGCGTCTATGTGATGTGTATGGAAGTTTTGCAGTCGACAGGAATACAGTCAGTCGCTGGGTTCAGAGAATCAAAGAATCAGGAAGTGGAGATACGGAACTGCTTGATCGGCCGCGCTGTGGACGTCCTGCCACAGCCACCAACGCAGAAATGTTGAAATGCGCTGAGGGCATTATTCTTACTGATAGGCGAATCACTACTCAACAATTGGCCTTACAGCTGTCAGTCAGCATTGGTAGTGTAAATGCAGTTATAAAAACTCTCGGATTTTCTAAGATTTCCGCGAGATGGGTTCCTCGAAGTCTCACAAATGACCACCGATTGCAAAGGAAAGCAATTTCTTCTGAATTGTTGGAGCGTTGTTTCAATGCTGATGGAGAGAATTTTTTGGCTAAGATCGTTACAGGTGACGAAACCTGGGCACATCATTTTGAACATGAGACAAAAAGACAGTCAATGGAGTGGCATCATCCGCAATCACCACGAAGAAAGAAATTCAAGACAATTCCTTCAGCTGGAAAGGTCATGATCAGTCTTTTGGGACATTTAAGGTGTGATTCTTGTGGACGTTATGCCAAGAGGAGAGACAATCAATTCGCAAGCTTACATTAAGACATTGAAAAAACTCAATCAACGTTTTCGCAGAGTTCGGCCGCACAAGAATCCAGCAGACCTGCTTTTCCTTCACGACAATGCGCGACCTCACACAAGTCTGGCAACACGGGAAGCAATCACCAAATTGGGTTGGACTGTACTACCCCATCCACCCTATAGTCCCGATTTGGCACCCTCTGATTTTCATCTATTTGGTCCACTTAAAGATGCACTCCGTGGGACAAGGTTTGAAGATGATGAAGGAGTGATTCATGCAGCGAAGAAATGGCTACATGATCAAGACAAAATCTGGTACGGGCTAGGAATACATGCACTTGTTTCGCGCTGGCATAAAGCCATACAAGTTGATGGGGATTATGTTGAATAATACCGATGTTTACATGACATATCCATGTATATTGTTTATAAATTTCATGCTTTTTTAATAAACAGCTCCTGAGAAAAACGATGTGGTGCATTACTTTCTGAACGCCCCTCGTATATATATATATATATATATATATATATATATATATATATATATATATATATATATATATATATATATATATATATATATATATATATATATATATATATATATATATATATATATATACGCATATATATATATATATATATATATATATATATATATATATATATATATATATATATATATATATATATATATATATATATATATATATATATTACGCATTATTACTAATTGTTATTATTATGGATCAAAATGATAAGATGGCTGCATGTAATTTTCACAACAAATATCTAATGACGGTCGCCTGCAATGAAATGACCACAGTAGTAATAGTACCGTCTGTAATACGTGTAACAGAAACAACACGCTATGATTACGAACATGACAATTTTGACGGTTTATTGCTAGTAAATGAATAAATTACGAAATTCAAGTCCTTTAATGCTCACTGTTATCACCAGGACCTTACGGTCAGTGACAGTGGATCAAAGTCAATGCTCAGTGTTGTCATCAAGAGCTGACGCTCAGTGACAGTGGATCAAAGTCAATGCTCAGTGTTGTCACCAAGAGCTGACGTTCAGTGACAGTGGATCAAAGTCAATGCTCAGTGTTGTCACCAAGAGCTGACGTTCAGTGACAGTGGATCAAAGTCAATGCTCAGTGTTGCCATCAAGAGCTGACGCTCAATGACAGTGGATCAAAGTCAAAGTTCAGTGTTGTTACCAAGAGCTGACGCTCAGTGACAGTGGATCAAAGTCAATGCTCAGTGTTGTCACCAAGAGCTGACGTTCATTGACAGTGGATCAAAGTCAATGCTCAGTGTTGTCACCAAGAGCTGACGTTCAGTGGCAGTGGATCAAAGTCAATGCTCAGTGTTGTCACCAAGAGCTGACAGTCAATGACAGTGGATCAAAGTCAATGCTCAGTGTTGTCACCAAGAGCTGACGTTCATTGACAGTGGATCAAAGTCAATGCTAAATGTTGTCACCAAGTGCTGACGTTCAGTGACTGTGGTAAAGTGGGATGTTATAAATATTTATAGGGGACTTAGTGTACTGACTGAGATCAGCTGTGAAGGTATCTGTATCTAATAGGTGTAGTGTTCTACAGATAACCTTACTTGCTACCACATTATAACTCAGTCAGAATTATTCTGGAATATTGTGATGACTACGTTAAATGTCTAGGGTATGTATATGATGAAGTGTAAGTCACAACAACAACAGACAGATAAACAATTTAATTTATTCCACCACACTTGACAACACTGTGACACTCACACACATTTAACACTCTATAAGACTATCTTAAATGAGGCACTGGTAAAGTTTCAAATATAAATATGTATTACTTACTTTCACTAATATATGTGTCCTGATTCAAATACAAAGTGAACCAGGAATCACAATCAATTGCAATTACAATTTATATGTACAGAATTTATCAATATGAACCTTGTAATGACATATTTTATTAATATTATCCTAAGTGTGTCAGTTGTGTAGTAGTAATATGAGGTAATACTGGTTTTGTTCTTTCAAGCTATGTTGTTATTTGTCATCATGACTTCAAGTGTTTGTTTAACTTGGAAATAGTATGGGGAAAAGTTCACAGTTCCTATCAATTTAAACACTGTATTTTCCCTCTGTTTTATTATAAAGTCAGATTTTGAGGGGGGGCATAATGTTGAGCTCCTCTGGCCACAGACGCTTATCTTTCGTGATGGCGGCAGGAAAAGACTCCTCTGCTCGATAGCCTCCCTGTGTTCTGGAGACACCTCACTGGTCACTATCTGGACCCAGGAGTATGCTGTCAGCCTCTAGGTTCAGCAAAGCTCAGACCAGGTGCTGCTCAATAACTTTAGGACCACGGTCCCACAATTCATGGAATAATACACAGTTACGTTGACTGGCAATGAATATAGCACAATTTCGATCTGCCGATGTCCCAGGCTTTTATTTAGAAAAATATGCACTGGCGCTCAACGCACTGGTTCTTTAGTAAGTTTATTTGAAAATGTGGTGCTGACCTGACGCCTCTGATTGACTATATTGGCGGGTCTAACCAATCGTGCCATGTTTACACAAGCGTTTGAAAAAAAGTACTCCTATTCACGTTTCCCTAACAACAAAGAATCAATATTTATAGTCCGACTAATCGTGTTTAGCCTTACACTTACTTTCCGCCAATCAAATAGGAGGTAACATGTCAGCCTATTTCCCGTACAATGGTGGTGTGAAAATCTGCCACTGAGCGATTCTGACTTTGGTGTTGTCTGACATCCCTCACTATTTCTTTTGGCTATAATTTGTTAATTCCTAGACTATTTGCGTAACGTTTAACATATTCTTTGTCAGCAAGTCCTAAGGAACCCAAATATATAAATTTAATGGGGCTAAGGGGCTGCGTTCAAAATATGCATTTTCTTCTACCTCCTGTTCACTTCGAATACGATGTGGTGTCTGGGTACTGTAATGTTTTCAAACGTAAACCAGTATAATGTCATGTTTCCTAATAAGCGTTTTGTAAGTTTTTAAAAACTAACTCTCGTATGGGTAGTGTTGTTTATCACTGTCGATTTGAAAAAAAGCTAGTGCTTGTGGCCTTACACGCATGTTAGGGGTGGCATTAATTGTGTATCGCGAGACTGTGGTAGTATTGCCTGCGTTCCGGCTTTCAGCCCCTCCCTTTCTTTCTATCCTTAGTCCATCTGTCTTTCGTTTTTGGTAACGTAGTGTATAAAATGACATGAATGGAATTTTAAATCTAGGTCAGCTTGCGTATCTCAAGGTTTTTCTTAGAAAGGCAGTACACGTTTTATCGTAGAAAGCGGGTATTGAAGCAGTAGGCTTTTACTATCAACGTGAAACGTTACAATTTGCAGACGAATTAGAAAACAAGGCGGATTTCGAGTACAGTCATTGTGACAGCACTGTTCTTTACCATTCTTCTTTCCTTTTATTAAATTTATTTGTTAGGCTTTACATTTACGTTTTAATTTATATATGTGGATTAGAATTTCTCACGACAAATCCTCCCCACTTAAAACAGACGTTATATGTCAGTCTATAATTCTATATTCACATAGAGAAATTTCTTATTTTTCCTGGAGTTTAGGGTGATTCTCATCACACGGATGGCGGCTTAAAAAATCCGCTCCCAGATTTGTTTTTCCACTTATATACTCTATGCTAAACTCAAATGGCTGCATCAATAAGGACCAACGGAGTAATCTAGAATTCTCATGTCTAGCCTGTGCTAGAAACAACAAAGGTTTGTGATCCGTTTGCAACTTAAATGCCTTCCCATACAGATAAATATTGAATTTCTTTATCGCCCATATTACTGCAAGACATTCCTTTTCGCTAGTTGAGTAATTGGTTTCAGCTTTATTCAACTTTCTGCTAGCATATGCCACTGGGCTTAATTCCCCATCCAATGCATCTGATTTCTGTAGCAAAGTTGCACCTAACCCAATATTACTGGCATCAGTCCTTACAATGAATTCTTGACTTAAGTCAGGTAATTTCAAAATAGGTTTACTTGTGAGCTTTTCCTTCAATTCTTGGTAAGCCATTTCACATTGTGGTGTCCATGTAATTCGATCTGGATTTCCCTTACGTGTCAAATCAGTTAACGGTGCACATATGGAATTAAAGTTTTTGATATACTTCTGGTAGAAACCACATAATGAGACAAAGGATCTCACGTCTTTCTTGGTTTGTGGTCTCGGGGCTTTCTTTAGTTTCTCTAAATTCTTGGGGTCAGGGGTCATGTTTCCCTGATAAACTGTGTGTCCCAAGAATTAAAATTCTTTACATCCAACGCAACATTTGGTTGGTCGGGCTGTTAAATTCGCTTCCCTAAGTCGATTAAACAGCATGTTCAGAGAGTCAATGTGTTCCTCAAATGTTTCTGTTGCTATAAGGATATCATCCATGAAATTTGTGATACATGAATTATTCAGAGGGTCCAATAATTTTCTCATCATTCTAGAGAAGACACTAGGCGCATTCTTCAATCCAAATGGCAATCTGTTAAACTCATAGTGTCCTTCTGAGGTACTAAAAGCTAGGTATGGTCTAACCTCAGGCTTTACTGGAATCTGATAGTATCCTTTACTCAGATCCACTTTTGAGAAATATTTAGCTTTATTTAGTCTGGCAAACAACTGATTTGTATCCGGCAATGGATCCACCTGTCCTTCTGTAATAGCATTCAGTCTCCTGTAATCTATACAAAGTCTATGTTCTCCAGAGGGCTTCCTTAAGAGTACCACACCGGAACTATACGAAGATTCACTGTGTGAAATAATTCCTTCCTTCAACAAATAGTCTATCTCTTCCTTCAAAGCTTTCTCCTTAGCAAAAGGAATCGAATAGGGTTTCATACATACAGGTGTGAGGTCTATCAGCTTCATATCATATTCCAATAAGTTTGTATGTCCTGGTCGGTCTGTTAACACCTCTGCATGATTATCTAGAACCTGTTGCACTCTCTCTTTCTGAGTTTTCGTTAAATGTGTACTGATTTTCACCTGTGCCGCTGTCTCACAGGGGTGTAATGGATATTCAAATGATGAAAGTGGTTCCTTTTTCATCTCCATGGCGATGGACAAGGTTAACAAGTGTGTCTCTTTCTGATTTTCTCTTTCCAAATATTTCTTCAGGAGATTCACATGATAGATTTTTTCTTTCCCCTTCTTATCTATCTTATAATTTGTTCTAGACACCTTCTCTAGAACTGTATATGGACCTTGCCATCCAATTTGTAACTTATTCTGACTACCGGGGAGAAGAAGCAGTACCTTCTCTCCCACAGCCAAATCTCTGTCTTTAGCTTTCCTGTTATGATAGGCAGCATGTTTCTTCCTGGCTTGTTTCAAATTTTCATTGGCAAGTTTCCAGCCAGTTTTTAAACGAGTGGTCAGGATGTAATATTTTCCTCTGCCTTTTCATCAGTCCACGTTCTTAACAGAGTTACATATGGACCTTTAATTTTGTGGACCTATTTGTCCATGCACCGGTATGGTCTCTTCCACTCGAAGCTCTATAGTGATGATTTTTCTTCCTAGAATTATCATGCACAAAACGACCGCTACCAATTTTTCTCTTGGGGCTGTCTCCCCACTTAAAATTCTTGATGAGAGATTTCCTCTCTACATCTTCTTCCTCCAGTTTGTTTAAGTCCGATTGAGGGATTTCGGCTTATCCTGGGGTAAGACATCTTTTTGCACTCTCCGCATAGTGGCCATTGTAAAACAGTTAAGTGAAGCTTGTCCGTGAAAAGGGGCTTCCCATTCCCTTTGGTCCACTTTATCAAATTTATACTTCTTTTTATTGTCAGGCCTAATTTTGCCCTTTGGCGTGTCCAGGTCCTGATCAATGTTCCCACTTGTGGGTGTTCCCTCATGTGCTATGCTACACCTTTCTACAAAATTCTCAATGTCCCAACTTGCCTTGGGCCAATAATAATTGTGAGCCACCTTTTGGATGATGGTACCTATTTTTTCATGGTCCCCATCTGGTTTCACATGTAGGCTCCTTATTAATTCTGCCCTATATCTTTTAGGAAGTACCAGCTGTCCCTGACCTTTGGATCTAGCTCCAGTCTTCCTATACATCAACTTGTTTTTCATGTAAAAATCTCCCTTGCCTGGAGTTGTATGACAAGTTGACAATTTCCTGAAACAAGGCTTGAGGGTCTTATCCCCAGCCTGTGCCTTCCTCATCTCATCTGGAGTGGTATCTAACATAATATCCTCCTCCTGTCTTGAGGTCGACCTGACCTGAAGGGTGGCGATAACTATAGGGTTCCTTCTGCAACGGTCAGTGTCATGATTGTTCATCTTACAATTTTTACACCACCTTTTTCCTTGGTTGAAAGATTTTCTTTCATCATATTTCCTTTCATCGAATTGTGGGGTTTTATTTTTTATTGTCATACCGTGGCCTATCAAACTGGTGCTTACCTTTGTTTTGATCTCTAGGATCAAATTTATTAAAGTTCTGTGGTGCCCTAAAATTTTCTACCTGTTTCTTTTTATTACCTGTTACCTCTGCTTGAGCTGCTTGATACCTTTCAGCAACATTTAGCAACTCACCCAGGCTCTCTGCACCTTGTTCCATGAGAAACTTTCTCAGGTCTGGAGCCATGGACTCTCTTAGTTGCTCTATAAGGACCATTTCCTTAAGATCTTGGGTTTTCCCCAGAGAAGTCCATTTCTCCAAGTATGTCTCTAACCGTGCAGAGAACTGGTGATAGGTTTCACCTGACAGTAGTTTAGCATTCCTAAATTTTTTCCTATAAAATTCTGCGTTCTTTTCATATCTTAACAAAAGAGCCTGCTTTAACATGTCATAATTTTCCTGATCACCTCTGCTCATTTTGGCAAAAACTTCATAAGCTGCCCCACGAAGGCCTTGAGATAACTTTAAGCTCCACCTTTCTCTCTCTAACCCATATGTGGTAGCTAATAGTTCATATCTATTTAGATAGCTCTCAATATCATCGTCTTTCTCAACAAAATGATCTAAATGAAAATTCATAGCTGAGGTTGAGGCTCCCTGGTTAGCAGTGGCATCAGAGGTAAAGGGACTGGCACCATTTTCAGGAGCATGGCCTTGAAACTCAAACTCCCTTAGTCGTAACTCATGTTCCCTTTGTAATCTCTTCTCCTCCTTTTCTGCTTCCCTCTCTGCAGTCAATCTTCTTTCCTCGGCTTCCAATTTCTTAGCCTCAGCCTCAATCTGCAACCTCTTAGCCTCAGCCTCAATCTGCAACCTCTTAATTTCTTTTTCAGCCTCTAACTTTCTTTCGGCCTCTTTTTCTAATCTTCTTTCTTCCCGTTCAATATATTTGTAACATTCAGCAGTGACATAAGCAATCATAATTTGCCCGTCCATTCCTAACTCTTTCGCAGTCTGTACAACAGCAGATCGAAATTTTGCCAAGTCGGCCATTGTCTAACATGCAATTGTAAACAATTCAATCTTTCAATAATTATCTAAGGACACTACAGGCACTGAGAGCTCAACCTTATTTATTTCCACCCAAGGATACCTTTTAATTCTTATTATTCCCAATATCTATAACAGGAGAAAGTTCAATATCCCTATAGCGAGACCCCAATATATGTGGTAAAGTGGGATGTTATAAATATTTATAGGGGACTTAGTGTACTGACTGAGATCAGCTGTGAAGGTATCTGTATCTAATAGGTGTAGTGTTCTACAGATAACCTTACTTGCTACCACATTATAACTCAGTCAGAATTATTCTGGAATATTGTGATGACTACGTTAAATGTCTAGGGTATGTATATGATGAAGTGTAAGTCACAACAACAACAGACAGATAAACAATTTAATTTATTCCACCACACTTGACAACACTGTGACACTCACACACATTTAACACTCTATAAGACTATCTTAAATGAGGCACTGGTAAAGTTTCAAATATAAATATGTATTACTTACTTTCACTAATATATGTGTCCTGATTCAAATACAAAGTGAACCAGGAATCACAATCACTTGTAATTACAATTTATATGTACAGAATTTATCAATATGAACCTTGTAATGACATATTTTATTAATATTATCCTAAGTGTGTCAGTTGTGTAGTAGTAATATGAGGTAATACTGGTTTTGTTCTTTCAAGCTATGTTGTTATTTGTCATCATGACTTCAAGTGTTTGTTTAACTTGGAAATAGTATGGGGAAAAGTTCACAGTTCCTATCAATTTAAACACTGTATTTTCCCTCTGTTTTATTATAAAGTCAGATTTTGAGGGGGGGCATAATGTTGAGCTCCTCTGGCCACAGACGCTTATCTTTCGTGATGGCGGCAGGAAAAGACTCCTCTGCTCGATAGCCTCCCTGTGTTCTGGAGACACCTCACTGGTCACTATCTGGACCCAGGAGTATGCTGTCAGCCTCTAGGTTCAGCAAAGCTCAGACCAGGTGCTGCTCAATAACTTTAGGACCACGGTCCCACAATTCATGGAATAATACACAGTTACGTTGACTGGCAATGAATATAGCACAATTTCGATCTGCCGATGTCCCAGGCTTTTATTTAGAAAAATATGCACTGGCGCTCAACGCACTGGTTCTTTAGTAAGTTTATTTGAAAATGTGGTGCTGACCTGACGCCTCTGATTGACTATATTGGCGGGTCTAACCAATCGTGCCATGTTTACACAAGCGTTTGAAAAAAAGTACTCCTATTCACGTTTCCCTAACAACAAAGAATCAATATTTATAGTCCGACTAATCGTGTTTAGCCTTACATTTACTTTCCGCCAATCAAATAGGAGGTAACATGTCAGCCTATTTCCCGTACAATGGTGGTGTGAAAATCTGCCACTGAGCGATTCTGATTTTGGTGTTGTCTGACATCCCTCACTATTTCTTTTGGCTATAATTTGTTAATTCCTAGACTATTTGCGTAACGTTTAACATATTCTTTGTCAGCAAGTCGTAAGGAACCCAAATATATAAATTTAATGGGGCTAAGGGGCTGCGTTCAAAATATGCATTTTCTTCTACCTCCTGTTCACTTCGAATACGATGTGGTGTCTGGGTACTGTAATGTTTTCAAACGTAAACCAGTATAATGTCATGTTTCCTAATAAGCGTTTTGTAAGTTTTTAAAAACTAACTCTCGTATGGGTAGTGTTGTTTATCACTGTCGATTTGAAAAAAGCTAGTGCTTGTGGCCTTACACGCGTGTTAGGGGTGGCATTAATTGTGTATCGCGAGACTGTGGTAGTATTGCCTGCGTTCCGGCTTTCAGCCCCTCCCTTTCTTTCTATCCTTAGTCCATCTGTCTTTCGTTTTTAGTAACGTATTGTATAAAATGACATGAATGGAATTTTAAATCTAGGTCAGCTTGCGTATCTCAAGGTTTTTCTTAGAAAGGCAGTACACGTTTTATCGTAGAAAGCGGGTATTGAAGCAGTAGGCTTTTACTATCAACGTGAAACGTTACAATTTGCAGACGAATTAGAAAACAAGGGGGATTTCGAGTACAGTCATTGTGACAGCACTGTTCTTTACCATTCTTCTTTCCTTTTATTAAATTTATTTGTTAGGCTTTACATTTACGTTTTAATTTATATATGTGGATTAGAATTTCTCACGACAGTGACAGTGGATCAAAGTCAATGTTCAGTGTTGTCACCAAGAGCTGACGGTCAATGACAGTGGATCAAAGTCAATGCTTAGTGTTTTCACCAAGAGCTGAATTTCAGTGACAGTGGATCAATGTCAATGCTCAGTGTTGTCACCAAGAGCTGAAGGTCTATGACAGTGGATCAAAGTCAATGTTCAGTGTTGTCACCAAGAGCTGACGTTCAGTGACAGTGGATCAAAGTCAATGCTCAGTGTTGTCACCAAGAGCTGACGGTCAATGACAGTGGATCAAAGTCAATGCTCAGTGTTGTCACCAAGAGCTGACGGTCAATGACAGTGGATCAAAGTCAATGCTCAGTGTTGTCACCAAGAGCTGACGGTCAATGACAGTGGATCAATGTTAATGCTCAGTGTTGTCACTAAGATCTGACGTTCAGTGACAGTGGATTAAAGTCAATTCTCAGTGTTGTCACCAAGAGCAGACGTTCAGTGACAGTGGATCAAAGTCAATGCTCAGTGTTGTTACCAAGAGCTCGCGTTCAGTGACAGTGAATCAAAGTCAATGCTCAGTGTTGTCACCAAGAGCTCGCGTTCAGTGACAGTGGATCAAAGTCAATGCTCAGTGTTGTCACCAAGAGCTGACACTCCGTAAAAGTGGATCAAATTCAACGTTCAGTGTTATCACCAAGAGCTGACGGTCAGTGACAGTGGATGAAAGTCAATGCTCAGTGTTATCACAAAGAGCTGAGGTTCAGTGACAGTGGATCAAAATCGATGCTCAGTGTTGTCACTGTAGCATAGTGTCTGAACCAGTATCTAATGGCAATTAACGAGAGCCTACCTTGCCTAACTACAGTATATTGGAATGTGCAACAAAAATTTCGACCAGTCGCTGCACCGAACGCTGTAAACATGAAACCGTGAGCTGGGGCAGGAAGGCCAGATGAAATTTGTTCTAATGGGTATGTTGATATGTGTCTCCTGGACAAAATATAATGGATTTCATCCTGTCCGATGATCACAGTAAGATACTAGATATCTTAACCTTTTAGTAGATACCTGGATCTAGGCTGTAGGAGCAGTGGTACATGAGTTATGAGTGTTTAGGCCTATATGCCATTATAACAAGGATCGGAAGCAGTTTTACCATGTTTTGGCTGCGATAGCAAAATATACAGGGCAGGGAGAGAAAGGACAGTTTGTTAGAACTATAGCGATCAATCGGCAGTTTAAAACAAGACCTCGATGGAAACAATCGGTTGAAGAACAACGGAGTAAGAAAGTTATGAAAGTTTTAATAGATTAACAGATTGGTCAGAGAGCATCATCATCGAACAAAAGTTTAGTACCCAAGATAGGCCAAAACCAGCCAATGGAATCGTTTGTCTTCTCGTCATCCGCTGGGAGGAATAAAAGGGAGGCTACTCGTGAAGAATTTCACTCTCGGTGCCAAATTTAAACGACAGAACACAGATAACTGCATACTGCCACGAAGCCACCTTCGCCATCTGCATGTGTAAGCAGACTGTTTGGCCTTTAAAGCCCTATGTATCTGAGATTGAGGGTCATATTGTATCCTGTCAATCACCTTGTCAGCATTGAAGATAACTGGTGTTCTACTGTATCGGATGTAATGAGTGTTCAAGCACTAAGTATTGACATCAGGTGTGAGAGTGGAAACCCTCAGCTTTGGGTGTTCCATTCCTTACTGCTTCATTAACACAGAATGCAGATGCATTTAAGATAAGTCCTTTAAGACACGGCTGCCTAGCTGAGCATGACGTACCACATCACAGTATAAAGTTATGATGACTTTTATTAAATGGGGAATCCATGTGTGAACAGTGACTATAGATACAAGTCACAGTGACAGTTTAAATATATAAATACCTTGATTATATTTTCAAGTACTAACATTGACACTGAATCCAGAGTGAATTAATTAAAGTGAATATGAACATTCATCCAACTAGTGACCAAGATACAACAAGACAGAGACATTGTAGTGAAATTGACAGAGATACAACGGTAAAATACCTCCAAAGATAACATTTAAGGATAAAAACATAATGCGTAGGCTGTTGATGTACATGATCGCCTAGACCGCGGGTCATCATCCTCCATAATAATTGACTTGCTAGACAGGAGGGGAACGGCGGATAAAAAGGAAAAAATATGACTGGAAAGATTGCCTGAGACTAGAAAGGCTAAGGAGACGCAATTGGGGGGGAAACGGAGAAAAGTCACGTTTCCCAAGTTGACATAAAAAGTAAGCAACTCGACAGAAGGGACCATAGATATGTTACGCCACAGTCATTTATTGGACGCTTTTGCGCGATACCAAGCCCTTGATTTGAATTCAGCGGCTAAAACGCAGATGTTTGGAATATTACAAAATTTAAAAAGTACTTTTTTCTTAATATTAATGTTAGGAATATAAAAAATTAGCTGGCCGGATGGCCCATTCTGAGCAGTGAACTAATATGTTCTTAATTTTACAGACGGATAGATAATATTGAAGATAATGACAAAAGACAGTGTTGTTCACATCATCGACAGACTGTATTGAATCTAAAAGTGTCGCTAATTGCACAAAAAAACACGACCTCGAGACGCAGGTGTTCAAATCTACTTAGTATGGAAGAGACGGGATATTGTGGTGGCTGTGTCTAAAAATAACTTTTAACGACAAAATTTTGGAGGGGAGAGAAAGGTTGGTTCAAAAATCAAGTACATTTTTGTAGAAACGCAAGTAGAGACGGACCGACTAACAGATAAACATCCATACTTGACTGAAGCATGACTGAAATGACTTTAGTGTAGGAAATTTGAAATTCAAAAAAACCTAGGCAGTGATTGGCCACAGACAAGCATATTGTCGGCGCTTAGACGCGGATTTGGGGTCATTTCTCAATAGTTGTTCAGTGATAGACACAGATTTTAAAGTGTGGTGATTTCCATATGAAAGAAAGTGAAAGAAGTTTAGGGACGCCATATTATAGCCAGCAGCTCAGCTGAGTTTTGCTAGCAATTCTGTGTTATTTATTCATAATCTGAGCTGTGAGTTTCTGTTGTCAACAAAGCAGTGTCTATTCAGTTGGTGACTTTACTCGAGTGTATCTGTGCAGTTCTTGTGACAGAGACCACCATTATTGCCCGCCAGCACGGAGAGGTGGGACCACCTGATTTCAGCACCAGAGCTACAACTACAAGATGAGTGAGCCTCTGGTCTGCTGGACATTCACCAACGCTTTGTAGTTACTAATACCCCATAAAAATTCCCACCATTTTCTGGACACTGTGTAGTCAATATAGACAGGTGTGATGAGGCCACCCCAACAGCACAAACATTAACTATCCTCCCAAGTAGATGACTACTAGAACATTTTAATAAAACTAACTAGTATAGTACATATATATGTACACTATTGCATTTATGATATAATATTCCATGCATTTCTTTGATAATCTCTAAATCCTTTTAAGTTCTGGTCAACCTAAAAAATTGATCCAGAACAAAATAAATGTAATATAATTTTATCAAAAATTTTACACACGTGAGTTAGTTGAGTGTATTTTAACATTTATTAATATTATTAGTCTTGTTAAATATCTGTGGGTATATCTATAACCTATTACACCACACTACATATCATAACCCTAGACACCTTACGTAGCCACATTCATTAAAAAAAATTAAGTGTGAGGTCGTAGTGGTAGCAAGAAAGGCCTTCTGACAATTCTCAACTACATTTTATCTCAGGAGCCTTCACAGCTGGCCTCATACAATTACATTTAGTAATATCACCATCATACAATACCATCAACACCACTACATAAATTGGGGTCTTGTCCAGGGATAATTAGCCCAACAGTAATATTAGGATCTCCTGGTGGGAGAAATAAAAGTAGGGAAATAAAATGTAAAATTCCCTTTAACATTAAAAGTGTCCCTGCAGATAAAAGTTGGTGAATCTTCACAGCCAGTAATAATTAATTAGTTAACTAGTTAGTTAGAATTAGTTAGACTATAGTCATATAGTAATTAGAAGTACTTAGTGTATTTACTGGTTAGAGATTTAGCTTGTATATTATTATATTGTCTAAAAAGTATGGCGGAGCTGGCAAAATTTAGATCAGCTGCTGTGCTCACCGCGAAGGAGATGGGAATGGATGGTCAAATTTTAATTCAATACGTAACGGCTGAATGTGATAAATATATTGAACGGGAAGAAAGGAGATTAGAAAAAGAGGCTGAAAGAAAATTGGAGTCTGACAGGTTGGTTGAAGAGAAGAAGTTAGAGGCTGAGATTAAGAGGCTGCAGATTGAGGCAGAAGAAAAACGACAGCAAAGGGAGGCAGAAGAAAAACGACAGCAAAGGGAGGCAGAAGAAAAAAGGTTGACTGCCGAAAGGGAGGCAGAAGATAGAAGGTTGCAAAGGGAGCACGAATTACGACTAAGGGAGCTGGAATTACAAGGCCAGGCTCCTGAAAATGGTGCCAGCCCTTTTGCCTCAGATGCTACGCCCAGTCTGGGAGACTCAAACTCAGCTATGGGGTTTCATTTAGACCATTTTGTTGAGAAAGACGATGACATAGAAGGGTACCTAGGACGTTTTGAGTTATTAGCTACTACATATGGGTTAGAGAGAGAGAGAGGTGGAGCTTAAAGCTATCACAAGGATTGAGAGGTACTTCTTATGAAGTATTTACCAAAATGAACAGGGAAGACCAAGACAATTATGACATGTTAAAGCAGGCTTTGTTATTAAGGTACGAGAAGAATGGTGAATTTTATCGTAAGAAATTTAGAAATGCCAAACTGTTGTCTGGGGAGACATACCACCAATTCTCTGCTAGACTAGAAACCTATTTGGAGAAATGGACGGCTCTGGGGAAGACCCAAGATCTTAAAGAAATGATCATGATTGAGCAATTGAGAGAGTCCATGGCTCCAGACATGAGAAAATTTCTCATGGAACAAGGTGCAGAGAAGTTGGGGAAAATTTTAAATGTTGCTGAGAGGTATCAGGCAGCCCAGGCAGAGGTAAGTGGTGCTAAAAAGAAGCACATAGACAATTTTAAAGCTCCACAGCAATTTAATAAATTTGATAATAGAGAGCAGGGAAATAAAGGTAGGACAAACTTTGAGCGGCCAAGAAATGACTATCGCGACAGAAACTCACAGTTCAATGACCAAAAGTTCAATGAAAGAAAACCGTTGAACCAAGGAAAAAGATGGTGTAAATGGTGCAAGAAGGATAACCATAACACCGAATTTTGTAGAAGGAAACCTTCAAACATTGCTGCAATGAAGTCGGGGACGCAAAGATTAAAGGTTAATCCTAAGGGACAACAGGAACCTTATCACCCCCCAGTTTGTGAGGATGTTATTTGTAATGGGGTCACCATAAGGTGCCTTTATGATACAGGTTTGGATTATGATTCAGTTGTGAAGTCTAGCCTAGTGGACCCAAGTCAGTATACCACAGAAACAGTGGAAATACAAGGGGCGACTAAGGACATACCACTCATGACACTTCCCATCGCAAGGATAACGGTGAAAACTCGCTATGTGGAAGGAGAAATCAGAGCAGCAGTGATAGATGAACCAATCTACCCTCTGATATTGGGGTGTAGATACGTCTTCTTGGGGAACCCCGAGAAACCTGTGATCATGGCGACAGTGCAGACCAGGTCACAGAAGAAGGAGGAAGAAGGTGAACCTATAAATGCTCATCCAGAGGAGATGAGGAAGGCGCAGGCTGAGGATAGGACACTCAAGCCATGTTTTAAAAAATTGCCCAAATGCCACACACCTCCGAGCAAGGGGGAATATTTCATGAAGAACAAACTATTATACAGGAAGACAGGAACTAGATCCACTGGTCACGGACAGTTAGTTCTTCCCAAGATATATAGGGCAAACTTAATAAGGAGCTTACATGTTGGAAAAGATGGTGACCATGAGAAAGTCGGTACCATCTGCCAAAAGATTGCTCGAAAATACTATTGGCCCGACGTAAATGTCGATGTTGAAAACTTTGTAGAAGCATGTGGCGTATTTCATGAGGGAACACCCACAAAGAGAAAATATGTGCAGGACCTAGAAACGCCACGGGGCAACTTTAGGCCTGAAAGGAAAACTAATTATACTCGGGTAGACAAAGTGGAATGGGAGCCCCCTTTTCACACCCAGTCTTCACTTGAATGGATTAACATGGCCACTATGCGAAGAGTACAAAGAAGAAATTTTACCCAGGATAAGATGACAATCCCTCGGTCAGACTTATATAAACTGGAAGAACAGAAAAGAGAGCGAAGATCTCTCATAAGCAATCTTAAGTGGGGAGACAAACCCCAGAGAAAAATTGGTAGTGGTCGATTTGTGAGTGATGATTCTAGGAAGAAAAGTCCTCATTATAAAGCTTCTAAGGGACGGGACCAGACGGGTTCCATGAAAAATACGTATGATAAATTAAAGATCCAGATGTAACTTTATTAAGGACCTGGACAGATGAGAAGGCGGAAGAGACTGTTACCTCATCGTATCAATACGTGAACGAACTGACCACTCGTTTGAAAGCTGGATGGAAACTGGCAAATGATAATTTGAAGCAAGCCAGGAAGAAACATGCAGCATATTTTAATAGGAAGGCAAAGGACAGGGAACTGGCCGTCGGAGAGAAGGTGCTGCTTCTACTACCCGGAAGCCAGAATAAATTACAAATTGGTTGGCAAGGTCCATATACGGTTCTAGAGAAGGTGTCTAGAACAAACTATAAAATTGACAAAAAGGGGAAGGAGAAAGTTTATCATGTAAACCTGTTAAAGAAGTATCTGGACAGACCACTCCAGGAAAGCACCCCCTTATTGACCTTGGCTATTGCAACCCAGATGCAAAAAGAACCACTCACCTCACATGAATACCCATTACATCCTTGTGAAACCGCAGCACAGGTAAAAGTCAGTAAGCACCTGACTAAAAACCAGAGGGAGAGAGTTCAAAAGGTTCTGGAGGAACATACAGATGTATTAACAGATAAACCAGGCCATACAAATTTGCTACAGTATGACATGAAACTGGTAGACTCAAACCCAATCTGTATGAGAGCCTATTCTATTCCGTTCGCGAAGGAGAAGGCATTGAAGGAAGAAATAGAGTATTTGTTGAAGGAGGCGATTATTTCGCACAGTGAATCATCTTTTAGTTCTAGTGTCGTTTTGTTGAGAAAACCGTCTGGGGAACACAGACTGTGCATAGATTACAGGAAACTGAATGCTGTCACAGAAGGACAAGTGGATCCATTACCAGACACAAAACAGTTATTTGCCAGACTGAACAAGGCAAAATACTTTTCAAAAGTGGATCTTAGTAAAGGCTATTACCAGATCCCAGTGAAGCCTGAAGTGAGACCTTATTTGGCTTTTAGCACTTCGGATGGACATTATGAATTCAATATGCTACCATTCGGACTGAAAAATGCTCCGAGTGTGTTTTCAAGGATGATGCGCAAATTGTTGGATCCCCTGAATAACCCATGTATCACAAATTTCATGGATGATATTCTCGTCGCCACCGAGACATTTGAAGAACACATTGAAGCTCTGGAGATGTTGTTTGATAGACTTCGGGAGGCGAACTTAACTGCTAGGCCAACAAATGTTGTATTGGATGCAAAGAGTTGGAATTCTTGGGACACACTGTATATCAGGGTAATATGACCCCTGATCCTAAGAACTTGGAAAAACTGCAGAGAGCACCTAGGCCACAAACAAAAAAAGACGTGCGATCATTCGTGTCGTTATGCGGATTTTATCAGAAATACATCAAAAATTTTAACGCTATATGTGCTCCTCTGACTGATCTGACTCGCAAGGGACTTCCAGATAAAATTATTTGGACTGCACAATGTGAACTAGCGTTCCAAGAGTTAAAAGAAAAACTCACTAGCAAGCCTATTCTCAAACTGCCTGATTTGACACAGGACTTTGTCTTAAGAACCGATGCAAGTAATGTAGGACTCGGAGGGGCTTTGTTGCAAAGATCATCTTCACCTGATGGAGAACTGAAACTAGTCGCGTATGCAAGCCGCAAATTGAATGTCGGTGCAGATTTCCTCAGTCGGCACCCCTGTGATCAAAATTAGAGTAGCGGCAGACGTGAGGAGTAATTTTACCTATGTGTATCGCTGGTGTTGGAACTTGCCATAGGCATGTTTTCAAGTGGGGAGATGTGTAGTGAAATTGACAGAGATACAACGGTAAAATACCTCCAAAGATAACATTTAAGGATAAAAACATAATGCGTAGGCTGTTGATGTACATGATCGCCTAGACCGCGGGTCATCATCCTCCATAATAATTGACTTGCTAGACAGGAGGGGAACGGCGGATAAAAAGGAAAAAATATGACTGGAAAGATTGCCTGAGACTAGAAAGGCTAAGGAGACGCAATTGGGGGGGAAACGGAGAAAAGTCACGTTTCCCAAGTTGACATAAAAAGTAAGCAACTCGACAGAAGGGACCATAGATATGTTACGCCACAGTCATTTATTGGACGCTTTTGCGCGATACCAAGCCCTTGATTTGAATTCAGCGGCTAAAACGCAGATGTTTGGAATATTACAAAATTTAAAAAGTACTTTTTTCTTAATATTAATGTTAGGAATATAAAAAATTAGCTGGCCGGATGGCCCATTCTGAGCAGTGAACTAATATGTTCTTAATTTTACAGACGGATAGATAATATTGAAGATAATGACAAAAGACAGTGTTGTTCACATCATCGACAGACTGTATTGAATCTAAAAGTGTCGCTAATTGCACAAAAAAACACGACCTCGAGACGCAGGTGTTCAAATCTACTTAGTATGGAAGAGACGGGATATTGTGGTGGCTGTGTCTAAAAATAACTTTTAACGACAAAATTTTGGAGGGGAGAGAAAGGTTGGTTCAAAAATCAAGTACATTTTTGTAGAAACGCAAGTAGAGACGGACCGACTAACAGATAAACATCCATACTTGACTGAAGCATGACTGAAATGACTTTAGTGTAGGAAATTTGAAATTCAAAAAAACCTAGGCAGTGATTGGCCACAGACAAGCATATTGTCGGCGCTTAGACGCGGATTTGGGGTCATTTCTCAATAGTTGTTCAGTGATAGACACAGATTTTAAAGTGTGGTGATTTCCATATGAAAGAAAGTGAAAGAAGTTTAGGGACGCCATATTATAGCCAGCAGCTCAGCTGAGTTTTGCTAGCAATTCTGTGTTATTTATTCATAATCTGAGCTGTGAGTTTCTGTTGTCAACAAAGCAGTGTCTATTCAGTTGGTGACTTTACTCGAGTGTATCTGTGCAGTTCTTGTGACAGAGACCACCATTATTGCCCGCCAGCACGGAGAGGTGGGACCACCTGATTTCAGCACCAGAGCTACAACTACAAGATGAGTGAGCCTCTGGTCTGCTGGACATTCACCAACGCTTTGTAGTTACTAATACCCCATAAAAATTCCCACCATTTTCTGGACACTGTGTAGTCAATATAGACAGGTGTGATGAGGCCACCCCAACAGCACAAACATTAACTATCCTCCCAAGTAGATGACTACTAGAACATTTTAATAAAACTAACTAGTATAGTACATATATATGTACACTATTGCATTTATGATATAATATTCCATGCATTTCTTTCATAATCTTTAAATCCTTTTAAGTTCTGGTCAACCTAAAAAATTGATCCAGAACAAAATAAATGTAATATAATTTTATCAAAAATTTTACACACGTGAGTTAGTTGAGTGTATTTTAACATTTATTAATATTATTAGTCTTGTTAAATATCTGTGGGTATATCTATAACCTATTACACCACACTACATATCATAACCCTAGACACCTTACGTAGCCACATTCATTAAAAAAAATTAAGTGTGAGGTCGTAGTGGTAGCAAGAAAGGCCTTCTGACAATTCTCAACTACATTTTATCTCAGGAGCCTTCACAGCTGGCCTCATACAATTACATTTAGTAATATCACCATCATACAATACCATCAACACCACTACAGACATTAATATCAGTAATTAATTATCAAGTTGGTGTATTATTTTATTTGTAACATATACAACAGCATCATCACATTGTTTTATCCCCATCACCATTTTTGCTTTTCCAAAGCAATTCAACAAAACAATAAACAACCAGATTAACGTAAATAATAAAAACTTAGAAATTGTACTGCACTGTTTTGAGTACTTTATTCAAATTGGAGTTCAAGTTACTTTGAATTTTATTAATTACCCCTAAATACTTTAACAACCCATAGATTGGTCTTAGGAGAGGGGCACGATAGATTACTGTACTGCATATTACCATCTCGTTCAGTAACCTTTCCAGCCAGACTTAAACCTTTGAACTCTATACACCATTTCTCTTTTCTGAGAATGGGATATTACTTATAAGACCAGTCTCTTATCTGGCAACTATCCTGGTATCATCTGATACACCTTTTTGTCCGTCTACATCATCAATATTATCTAACCTCTCGCGACAGTCACCAAGAGCTGACATGCAGTGACAGTGGATCACAGTTAACGTTCAGTGTTGTAATCAAGAGCTGACGCTCAGTGACAGTGGATCAAAGTCAACGCTCAGTGTTGTGATCAAGAGCTGACGCTCAGTGACAGTGGATCAAAGTCAACGCTCAGTGTTGTGATCAAGAGCTGACGCTCAGTGACAGTGGATCAAAGTCAACGCTCAGTGTTGTGATCAAGAGCTGACGCTCAGTGACAGTGGATCAAAGTTAACGTTCAGTGTTGTGATCAAGAGCTGACGCTCAGTGATAGTGGATCAAAGTTAACGTTCAGTGTTGTGATCAAGAGCTGACGCTAAGTGACAGTGGATCAAAGTTAACGCTCAGTGTTGTGATCAAGAGCTGACGCTCAGTGACAGTGGATCAAAGTCAACGCTCAGTGTTGTGATCAAGAGCTGACGCTCAGTTACAGTGGATCAAAGTTAACGTTCAGTGTTGTGATCAAGAGCTGACGCTCAGTGATAGTGGATCAAAGTTAACGTTCAGTGTTGTGATCAAGAGCTGACGCTAAGTAACAGTGGATCAAAGTTAACGCTCAGTGTTGTGATCAAGAACTGACGCTAAGTGACAGTGGATCAAAGTTAACGTTCAGTGTTGTGATCAAGAGCTGACGCTCAGTTACAGTGGATCAAAGTTAACGTTCACTGTTGTGATCAAGAGCTGACGCTCAGTTACAGTGGATCAAAGTTAACGTTCAGTGTTGTGATCAAGAGCTGACGCTCAGTGACAGTTGATCAAAGTCAATGCTCAGTGTTGTCACCAAGAACTGACGCTCAGCTCAGCGACAGTGGATCAAAGTCATAGCTCAGTGTCGTCACCAAGAACTGACGCTCAGCTTAGCGACAGTGGATCAAAGTCATAGCTCAGTGCTGTCATCAAGAACTGACGCTCAGCTCAGTGACAGTGGATCAAAGTCATAGCTCAGTGTTGTCATCAAGGACTGACGCTCAGTGACAGTGGATCAAAGTCAATGCTCAGTGTTGTCATCAAGGACTAACGTTCAGTGACAGTGGATCAAAGTCAATGCTCACTGATGTCATCAAGGACTGACGCTCAGTGACAGTGGATCTAAGTCAATGCTCAGTGTTGTCACCAAGAACTAACGTTCAGTGACAGTGGATCAAAGTCAATGCTCAGTGTTGTCATCAAGGACTAACGTTCAGTGACAGTGGATCAAAGTCAATGCTCACTGATGTCATCAAGGACTGACGCTCAGTGACAGTGGATCTAAGTCAATGCTCAGTGTTGTCACCAAGAACTGACGCTCATTGACAGTGGATCAATGTCAATGCTCAGTGTTGTCATCAAGGACTGACGCTCAATGACAGTGGATCAATGTCAATGCTCAGTGTTGTCATCAAGGACTGACGCTCAATGACAGTGGATCAATGTCAATGCTCAGTGTTGTCAATAAGAACTGACGCTCAAGGACAGCGGATCAATGTCAATGCTCAGTGTTGTCACCAAGAACTGACGCTCAATGAAATTGGATCAATGTCAATGCTCAGTGTTGTCACCAAGAACTGACGCTCCGTGACAGTGGATCAATGTCAATGCTCATTGTTTTCACCAAGAACTGACGCTCAATGAGAGTGGATCAATGTCAATGCTCAGTGTTGTCACCAAGAACTGACGCTCAATGACAGTGGATCAATGTCAATGCTCAGTGTTGTCACCAAGAACTGACGCTCAGTGACATTGAATCAAAGTCAATGCTCAGTGTTTTCACCAAGAACTGACGCTCAGTGACAGTGGATCAATGTCAATGCTCAGTGTTGTCACCAAGAACTGACGCTCAGTGTTAGTAGATCAAACTCAATGCTCTGTGCAGTTATCAGGGATCTCTGATGAAATAGAAGAGGACTACTACGCACTCTGGCATATCGCAAAAGCGACTAATATGAGATTGTGCATGGGGCTGGCAACTTCATCATGTAAAACAAAACTGTGATAGGAACCACAGCTGCAAGAACACAAGAATACTTGGTACAGACCTCCTGCACGGGGAACAGCAGCAGTGATGGCTATATATTCCATAGGGAGCGAAAAGGGAGAATATATACATCTTTGCTATTTTGTTAATTAAATGCTTTCTGAGGGAGCCTAGTACAAAGGTAAAGGTAATCACATAACATAAACTGCAGGAGGGGAGTGAAGCGTTAGAGACATCGCCAAACCCGATCCAGCTTTTTTTTAAATGAGGTGTGACCAGTTACTATCTACTGGTATATGACCAGGAGCAGTGAATTTCTCATAAAAGCAATCCTAATTCATATGCCTCTAGCGATCAGTTTCCCCACTATATCGCGCATACTACATACGCTGTATGTATAAATAAAACAATATTTTACACAAACACATTTTCTGACCTATATTTTCCGGGCTAGAAGATGATTTGGTGCGAGGTTTATTAAGATACTTTAAAGAAGCGCGGACCTCTGAAAGATGAAGAATTACTGACAAAGACAAACCAATTACATACCTACACACTCACACACACACACGCACGCACGCACACACGCACGCGCACACACACAGATATATATATATATATATATATATATATATATATATATATATATATATATATATATATATATATATATATATATATATATATATATATATATATATATATATATATATATATATATATATATATATATATATATATATATATACTTATTCGTTCCTCTTCTACCGTGAGGTGTAGAGGTTTGTAAGAGAGAGCACCATACTATTCTATCGGCTGTCTTCCTCCTGGCTTGGTTCCATTCTAGTCCTCGGACCTTCAAAGATTGTTTAATGTCGTCCTCCCAGCGGACTTTGGGTCGTCCTGGAGGTCTTGATCCCTAGCTCTTAAGTTTCCCATATACAGTATATACAGGACGACCCAGAGTTCGCTGTGAGAACAACAGTACTTAATCTCTTGAGGACAGAGGACTAAATTGGAATTAGGCCAGGAGGAAAACAGCCGATATGATAGTATGGCGTTCTTTCTAAATAACTCTACACCCCTGGGTAGAAGAAGAACGACTAACTAAGTAGGTTTTAAGTCCCTGTTCTCACTATGTTTATCTTTGTTATATTGTCTTTTAGGTACATATTCTTTGTGTATCCATGTTAACTATATTGTTTTAAACACGCGAATGGGTAATTTAACATGTAGATTTTCCTCTTTCTTCTAAACTCTAATCATCAGGTGTCAGTCGTATATATATTTATATGTATATCGGGGTGGTCGAACTTTTTCTACCCCGAGGGCCACATAAACCAAAAATGTAAAGTTCGAGAGCCATTCATGACAAAAAATTATTTAGAATAAAAAACGCAGTGAAAAATGGAAGAAAATCGAAGAGTGCGAAATTTAAAAAAAAAAAAAAATTGAAAATGAGCATAGAATTTCTATAGAAATAATTTTAGTTTTATTTTTACCTCCAACAGGAAGTCTGGGGGAGTGGATTTTCTGCAACAAGAGTCTCAATATCAATGTCAATCGAACGCTTTCGGATGCTGACTTAAGGTAGTAAAGCATTGCTACCGGACGTTTTTGAGTCTAATCTCAAAAGTATTAATTATACCATATAATTAAAGAAATATTTTTTGTATGAGCGCGGACCACAAAACAATTTTAAATAAATATTAGATAAACATAAAGGTATGTTTTCGTGCACTCGTAAGAAATAAAGAAGTAGAAAACTAGACAACAGAAAAACAACAGACGTGAGTGGCTTACCCAGGACTCGAACCCAGGACCCTCCGTCTGTTGTTTTTCTGTTGTCTAGTTTTCTACTTCTTTATTTCTTACGAGTGCCTGAAAACATACCTTTATGTTTGTCTAATATTGTCGTAATTTTTATCTGAGAGTGTTCTGGTGGATATTGGTCCCTTTAGAGTGTAGAATGATAGTGAAGGCTCTGTGAGAATAATGATTTAGGAAAGTGAGGTAGTAGATTCACAAGTGCTGGGAAGAGTAAGGACAGTCTCATGTACGACAATATTTGTCTCTCATAACTACTCCTACCACCCTTCTGAACAAACAATTGTTTGTCAGTTATAGTCACTCAGGCGCACACACCGATTTGGTGATTCTGACGCTCAACGTACATGAATACAGACTACGATAACAAATATGAGGAATGTTGGATTTGGGCCAGCCGACACAAAATGCTAACAAAGTTTTAATACTTTTATTATCATAAAAAAATCAAGTCACAAATAATTATCAATTTACATGAAGAAATCAAAGGTTACAAAATACACAAATGACAAGGGGGGGAGGTATGTTTGAGGAGAAGTATCCAATACACCTTTCCCGCTTGTATTTACTAACCGAAAAGACCCGGTCCCAAAGACGAGAAGTGGGGGGGGGGGTGATGATGATCAGAGATAGGCAATTTAACCCAATGGTAAATTTATTACTCTGAGGCAAGGGGTTACAGTGATAAGGGGGTAGAGGAAAAGCTGGGGTTCTCAAATGTTTCCCTTTTTCAACAAAACTTTACGGAAGGGGGGAATGAACACAGTTAAACAATCCAGCTAGGAGAAATCCCGTACAATGTATACAATACCCCTTAATACTAGGACGAACTAATTATAAGGGTTAAAAAAAAAGATTAATAAATCTCCTGTCATTCAAAAACACGCTTGGGCTGGCCAGCACACACAGTCACACACACAGACTTACCAAGGTGTGAATTCTGGCACTTTAGGAATTTTACAACTGTAGCTAATACCGTAGAGCAATGGAAATTATCTTTTTATTTCTTCTGTGTCAGGCCCCAGATTTAACGAGGTGGGCTGGTAGCTAATAGTCTCAAAAATCGCCAGACGGTGAAGCGTAAAGGCTACGGTTGGTTTGTTAGATAAAAGTTCCTAATGAATGGCACAGGCACTTGGCTAAGTGTGAAGTATGGTGCGGTTTCTAAGATTGGCACAGCTGGTGGAGATAACTTTCTTTTGCCGTAATGTCACAAACTACAAAACACTGAGGTAAGTTCTTCGGGGGGTGGTAAAATCCAAGGATTATGCTTGACAGACAGTGTCAGGGAAATCTATGTTCTTCTTCACAAATAGAGCAGTGAGTAAAATATTGCTACTGGCAACTGTTCTTCTTCAAGTTTGATAACTATAAAAAAACTTTATGAATTGGGATTTTAAAACAGTCTTTGGGTTTGCTTTGTTTCTGAAAAACTTCAGGTAGCTGAATCACACAGGATCGCCACAAAGATTAAATTTTAAAATGGTTATAAGTTGCTGGAGTTTTCGACTGAGTTGGCTGGGCTCAGTGTATAATTAATTAATTGCTGGGATGCAAGGTCGAAAGATCAATTCTGTATAGAAGATAAAACAAGAAATGCAATAAAATCATATTAAGATCTAACGCGTGAAACATTTACAGTTAGACTATTTTCTGCATTCGCGTCTACAATTAATCAATACAAGAAACGCTCCCATGAGGTTAATAGTTAAAAGCACATCTATTTATACAGAACTAAACTGTATTAAAATTATAATTCCCTTAACAGTTGCAAAATTAATTTACGCGGCTATTGTATTAGGAAATAAACTTATAGATGTAACATTTAGTTTGCACTAGAACTTTGAAAATGGGTTTATTTAATAAGTTTAAATTTACACCACAATCCAGTGAAATAAAAATGAAATAACTAGACCACTGATCACTCGAAGCTAAAGTATAAATTACCGTCTGCACAGAAAAAGAATTTCACTCCAATAGCCAACAATTTAGATGAAATCTAGCAGGAATTTAACTATATGCTAGTGAATCTTAAAATTCTGTCAGACCGAATGATAAAGTTGCCCTTTTCAGATTCTGTATATATCTAAAAGGAATGTAAGTTAAATGGGTCGTGTGAAAATTTCGCGCCTCTTCAGATCCCAGGTCAAGTCGAAGTTATTTAGCTGCCATGCTAACCGCGATGGCCCGACTGGCTTCCGATCTTCGTTCGTCTCAGGCTGCTCGCACGAGGATGTGAAATTTCTGCGAGACTAGCCTCGTTCGCGGTGAGTTTCCTGATTCCTCAGATCGTATCCGCTACGCTGAGCGCTCCGTCTCACCCGTTCCATAGTCTTTCGGGCAAGTCTGCCGGTTGCCACAGAGGTGCGAAGTCAGCAAGAAGCTTTCTTCTGATCGCTCGTGTCCGTCTTGCGAACGGTTCAGTGTTCGCACGGAGATGCTAAATTTCTGCTTCTCTGTTCTGGGGATCGTCTTCGACTGCTTTGATCATAACCGCTACTCTTCGTTGATGAAAAGTTACAACAATACTGATGTTCAGGGGTTCTAATGTTATGAAAAGCTAAAGTCCCTTTAATCATCCATCAAATCAGGGAAAATTCACTTGACAAACTAGACGTACGTCACAATCGTCCCCACTTTTAGACATGAAACCATTTTTCATGTTTCCTTCTTGACAATGGAGGTGACCTGATTGGTGACTTTAGGAAGAGTGGTATCTTCAGTTTGCTCTTCTTCCTCTGTAGACCAGTTTCTACTCAAGAAGTCAGCTCCGACATTCTGTTTTCCTGGAATATATTCCACTTTGAAGGAATAAACGCTCAATAATAAGGCCCATCGCATAATCCTTGCGTTGAATTCCTTATTGGCACCAAGGAAAGCTAATGGAGTATGGTCGGTTTGTACTGTGAAAGAAGTACCATACAGGAACTCATGATGGCGTCTGATGCCATAAATCAGAGCGAGACATTCTCTTTCAACGACACTGTAGTTGCGTTCAGCCTTGTTCAGTTTCCGACTGCCGTAAGCTACTGGGAATAGCATATTCGGGTCACTGTCCTTGGCTTGCAACAATGTTGACCCGATGCCCTGACCTGACGCGTCCACTCTCAGTATGAAAGGTTTCTTAAGGTCAGGTAACCTTAGAATGGGGTATGCCGACAACTGTCCTTTCAAAGTGCTGTATGCATGTTCACACTTTTGATCCCACATGACCTTATCAGGACAACCTTTCTTGGTGAGGTCAGTCAGAGGTGCAGTGAGTCCGTTGAAGTTCTGGATGTATTTCTGATAGTAGGCACACAGTGATAGAAATGACCTGATGTCTTTCTTTGTTCGGGGTCTTTTTGCTGCAACTATTTTCTCCACGTTTTTCTTAACAGGCCAACTACAGCCGTGAGAAATAGTATGCCCCAGGAAGTCAAGCTTTTCAAACCCTGTAAGACATTTGCTAGGTCTGGCTGTGAGACCAGTTTCCTGTAGTCTCCTGAGGAGCATAGCGACCGTAGCAATATGTTTTTCATAGGTTTCCGATGCAATTAAAATGTCATCCATGAAATTATGGATATAGGGACTTTGCAAAGGTTCTAACAGCTTTCTCATCATCCTGGTAAACACTCCTGGTGCGTTTTGCAATCCGAACTGCATCACATTAAATGTGTAATGTCATTCACTAGTGCTGAAAGCTAGCAAAGGTTTAACTTCCTCCTTGACCGGTATTTGGTAATAACCTTTACTGAGGTCAATCTTGGAGAAAATTGTTGCCTTGCTGAGCTTGGTGAACAACTCAGAAACAGTTTGGAGCGGTTCGGGCTGGAATTCCGTTACAGCGTTTAGCAACCGGTAATCAATACACAGCCGAACTTCCTTATTGGGCTTCTGCAACAGCACTACACTCGAACTGTAAGGAGATGTAGACTCGCTGATAATTCCTGCCTGACACAGCTTGTCTATTTCTCCGCAAAGTGCATCAGCTTTGGCGTACGGAATGGGGTACACTCTGGTTCGAACAGGAGTCTCGTTTGTTAATTTCATGTCAAATTCGATGAGATTTGTTCGACCAGGTACATCCGTTAAGACTGCACTGTACTGCTTTAGTAGCGCCCTGGTTTCTGTTTGTTGTTCTACTGAGAGATTGTCGCCGAACTTGACATCTTTAAAGGATTCTGTGGGTTGCAATGTATACTCCATGCAACCATCATCATGATCCTCGTCTTCCGTTGCTATAGCGACAGCCAAGAGATGCTCGGAGGATGGCACCGGTCTTTCCAAATATTTCTTAAGCAGATTTATGTGGAAGACCTTCTCCTTTCCTTTAATGGAGATCTTGTAATTAGTACGTGAGATCTTTTTAAGGACGGTAAACGGCCCTTGCCATCCGATGCGAAGTTTATTGCTTCCGGTTGGAAGTAGCAACAAAACTTTCCCCGCTGGTTGTAGTTCTCTCTTTTTTGCAGCTTTGTTGTATCTTTTAGCATGTTTAGCGTAGGCTTTCGTAAGGTTGGTCGTAGCTAGATCCCATCCTAGCTTTAACCTCTCCTTGAGCTCAGATACATGTTTGCTTCCAGAGACGACTGTCTCGTCAGCCTTTTGGTCTGTCAGGGACCGCAATAAGGCTTCAAGTGGCCCCTTAATAGGTCTGCCAAATAAAAGTGTAGCAGGCGGGAATCCCGTAGACGTTTGGGGAACCTCTCGGTAGGCGAATAAGGCAGCCGATATATATAGGTCCCAGTATTCCGGTTTCTCCTGACCCAGCTTACGTAACATGGTGGTGAGGCTGCCATTAAAACGTTCCACGAGCCCATTTCCGGCCGGATGGTAGGGACTTGTGTGGATATGTTTGGCCCTCAAGATCTTAAAGATCTCCTCCATTAACAGGCTACGGAATTGGGATCCATTGTCCGTCAAAACTTGTTGAGGGAATCCCAACCGTGTAAAGATTTGCACGAGGGCTTCTGCGACATGCTTGGAATCTGTGCATGTTAGCGGTACAGCTTCGGCCCACATTGTGCAAGTGTCGACTAAGGTCAGGATGAACCTGTTCTTCCTTTTGGTCCTTTCCAGGGGTCCAATGATGTCGACAGCAACCCGTTCAAATGGAGTCCCCACAATTGGCATTTGCCCCATGGGTACTGGGGGAGTCAAGTGCTTGGGTGCTACCCGTTGGCACTGGGCGCAGGATTTCACATACCTGATAATGTCATAGTTCATTCCTGGCCACCAATAGTGGGTTTTTATTCGCTGAATAGTGGCGTTTTGTCCCATGTGTCCGCTAAAGGGAAGAGAGTGCCCCATTTCTAAGATCTGGCTTCTGTACTGCGTCGGTACTAGGAGCTGGTTATTCCCCGTGTCCGGGTTGCCCGTTCTACGATACAATACGCCATCCTTAGAAAAGATGTCTCCGTTGTGTCTGGGGTCCTTAGCCATGGGCAGTTTTCTAAAGCAGAGCTCCAGAGTAGGGTCCTTTTGTTGCGCCTCCTTCAGTTCATTCGGCAACAAATTTGGCGCAGGCTCCCTCTCCTTCTTGGCTTGCCCTCTTGTGGTTACCGCTGCCACAATCGGCTCCTTTGGTCTCCCAATAAACATATATCTACATCCCAGGATAACTGGGTAGATAGGATCATCCATTATGGCCGCTTTAATAACACCTCTGACAAAATCAGAGTGTATTTCTACAAGTGCGATAGGAAGCGTCCTGGGTGCATCACTCTTGAAAACTCCACTAAGTTTGACGGTTTCCTCTGTCTCCTGACCTGGTTTGATTAGGTGCCTAGCGACAATACAACTAAAGCTTAGTCCAGTGTCAAAAAGACAAGTAGTAGAGGTACCATTCAAAAGTACAGTTCCTCGCGTTGAGGGTCGGTCCCCCTCAGGTTGAGAATCACTAACATTGACTCTACCTTTCGAGGCTGTATGCAAACACCCGATGCGGTTATGACCGGTTTGTTTGCCCTGATCAGACGTCCCTGGTGTAGGGTCTTCCCTTTTCCTTGACCTTGGTGGCCGCGCTGCCACGTAGACTTGGTGGGTTGATCAGAAGTATTATTTGGGGGGTATCGGGTTTTGTAGAATTTCGATTTTTCCTGGAGAGGTCTCTGGTTATTATTATCTCGTTGGTTATAATGTTGAGAAGGATTGGAAGAATAGGATGACTGCTCTAGATTTTGTTTTCGAGATGGCTCATCTGTGGGTTTACGTTTAGTGCTGGGAAGTTCGGCCATTGCATTGCTATAGCGTTCGGCCTTATTGAGGATGTCCTCAAGCCTGACTGCCCCCTGTTCAGCCAAAAATCTACGGGTGTCATTCGACAAAGTGGATTTTATCTGTTCAACAAGAACAATTTCTAGAAGTCCCTCATATGAAAGAGGTAATTCAGATAATTCTATGCACTTTGTCAGATAACCCGTGAGACGTGAAGAGAACTGCGGAAATGTTTCCGTGCTCTCTTTCCGACAGTTTCTGAACATTTGCAGAAATTTTCGGGCGGTCATCTCAAACCGCTCTAGCAAGGCCTTCTTCAGCATGTCGTAATCATGTTGATTCGGTCCCAGCTTTGTGTATACGTCATAAGCATTGCCTTTCAGTGACGTTGAGAGTTTAAGTGCCCAGCGGGAACTCTCTAACCCATACAGATTGGCGAGCCTCTCGAATTTTTCTAGATAGCTGTCAATTTTTTCGTTAGGGCTAGGAAAAGATTCCGAAGGAAAAGACATCGCCGTTAGTGGGGCAGATTGAGTTCTAGAGAGATCCATTGACTGAGACTGGGGCGAAGACGGCTCTCCGTTATTCGAAGTAGAAGCGCCCCGACTCTTTAAAGCCTTAAGCGCCAGTTCGTGCTGTCTTTCCCTCTCTCTCTCTCTTTCCCTGCGGGCTTCTATCTCTGCCTCAATTTTCTTCTGTTCCAATAGGCGTTCTTCCGCTTCTTTCCTATCTGCCCTCTCCTGTGATTCTCTCCTCTCTGCTCTCGTTTTCTCTTCCTTTCTCTCAGCTTCTGCTCTTTCCTTCTCTTCCTTCCTCTCAGCTTCTGCTCTTTCCTTCTCTTCCTTACTGTCAGCTTATGCTCTCCGTTGCTCTGCGTCATATTTTTCCAGTTCCTGGTTGACAAACGCGTTTGCAGCTTCTGCATCTAATCCTGCCTCTTTCGCTTCCAGCCTCAGGATGGACCTCATCTTTATCCTCTCTGCCATTGTCAAAGAATAAGATGTAGTATGACTAGAGAACTAGTAAGAAGAAACGAGAAGGGGAAGAAACTTGGAACCGCTACGAGAAAAATCAAAGTAAAAATTTACTTGAGCTACCTCCTACCTTATAATGTGTTAACTTATCGCTGCAGTTTTCTGGCAATTAAGGCTCTAAACGCAAGCGACTAATGCCACTAAAATGGTAAGTTACACTGGAAAAAATTTACTTTTACTAAAAGTAGAGAAAAATTTATGAAAAACAATTTAAAGGAAAAAAAATTTCCGGAAAATTTTTATTCTCCACAAACAGAACTCCGCCCTTCTGAAGTCAATTAAAGAGTAGAGACGATGTTAACTAGATTTTTAAAAAATTGTACAACAATCGTCTTTAGCTTTGCTCAGCTCTTCCAACTTCAAAAATATTTTGTGACTGAAGACAATCACGCAAATCCAGCAATTATATAACAAAATTTCAATTTCCTCTGCCAGAGAATACAAAGGCGACAAATATTTTATTATCACTAACTTCCTGCTCCTGTGGAAAGAACAAACCTGTAATAATTATTGTGTTGTCGGCCCAAAATACTAAAAGGCTTTGTCTAGGGGAAATAATTACTTTTTAAGATTATACCCTACTTCACAAAGACAATCAACTACGCTCTATTTAAACTAGGCTCAGAATCCGGGACGAGCTAACCATTTATTGTCGTAATTTTTATCTGAGAGTGTTCTGATGGATATTGGTCCCTTTAGAATGTAGAATGATAGTGAAGGCTCTGTGAGAATAAGGATTTAGGAAAGTGAGGTAGTAGATTCACAAGTGATGGGAAGAGTAAGGACAGTCTCATGTACGACAATATTTGTCTCTCATAACTACTCCTACCACCCTTCTGAACAAACAATTGTTTGTCAGTTCCAGTCACTCAGGCGCACACACTAATTTGGTGATTCTGACGCTCAACGTACATGAATACAGACTACGATAACAAATATGAGGAATGTTGGATTTGGGCCAGCCGACACAAAATGCTAACAAAGTTTTAATACTGTTATTATCATAAAAAAATCAAGTCACAAATAATTATCAATTTACATAAAGAAATCAAAGGTTACAAAATACACAAATGACCAGGGGGGGGGGGGGGGGGGGGGGGGGGGGGTTCTTAAGGAGAAGTATCCAATACACCTTTACTAACCGAAAAGACCCGGTCCCAAAGACGAGAAAGGGGGGGTGATGATGATGAGAGATAGGCAATTTAACCCAATGGTAAATTTATTACTCTGAGGCAAGGGGTTACAGTGATAAGGGGGTAGAGGAAAAGCTGGGGTTCTCAAATGTTTCCCTTTTACAACAAAACTTTACGGAAGGGGGGAATGAACACAGTTAAACAATCCCGCTAGGAGAAATCCCGTACAATGTATACAATACCCCTTAATACTAGGACGAACTAATTATAAGGGTAAAAAAAAAGATTAATAAATCTCCTGTCATTCAAAAACACGCTTGGGCTGGCCAGCACACACAGTCACACACACAGACTTACCAAGTTGTGAATTCTGGCACTTTAGGAATTTTACAACTGTAGCTAATACCGTAGAACAATGGAAATTGTCTTTTTATTTCTTCTGTGTCAGGCCCCAGATTTAACGAGGTGGGCTGGTAGCTAATAGTCTCAAAAATCGCCAGACGGTGAAGCGTAAAGGCTACGGTTGGTTTGTTAGATAAATGTTCCTAATGAATGGCACAGGCACTTGGTTAGGTGTGAGGTATGGTGCGGTTTCTAAGATTGGCACAGCTGGTGGAGATACCTTTCTTTTGCCGTAATGTCACAAACTACAAAACAATGAGGTAAGTTCTTCGGGGGTAGGGGGGGGGGTGGTAGAATCCAATGATTATGCTTGACAGACAGTGTTAGGGAAATCTATGTTCTTCTTCACAAATAGAGCAGTGAGTAAAATATTGCTACTGGCAACTGTTTTTCTTCAAGTTTGATAACTATAAAAAAACTTTATGAATTGGGATTTTAAAACAGTCTTTGGGTTTGCTTTGTTTCTGAAAAACTTCAGGTAGCTGAATCACACAGGATCGCCACAAAGATTAAATTTTAAAATGGTTATAAGTTGCTGGAGTTTTCGACTGAGTTGGCTGGGCTCAGTGTATAATTAATTAATTGCTGGGATGCAAGGTCGCAAGATCAATTCTGTATAGAAGATAAAACAAGAAATGCAATAAAATATATTAAGATCTAACGCGCGATACATTTACAGTTAGACTATTTTCTGCATTCGCGTCTACAATTAATCAATACAAGAAACGCCCCCGTGAGGTTAATAGTTAAAAGCACATCTATTTATACAGAACTAAACTGTATTAAAATTATAATTCCCTTAACAGTTGCAAAATTAATTTACGCGGCTATTGTATTAGGAAATAAACTTATAGATGTAACATTTAGTTTGCACTAGAACTTTGAAAATGGGTTTATTTAATAAGTTTAAATTTACACCACAATCCAGTGAAATAAAAATGAAATAACTAGACCACTGATCACTCAAAGCTAAAGTATAAATTACCGTCTGCACAGAAAAAGAATTTCACTCCAATAGCCAACAATTTAGATGAAATCTAGCAGGAATTTAACTACAGTAGAACTCCATTTATCCGAACCCCATGGGACCGAGCATCGTTCGGATAATCAAATGTTCGGATAATTGGATTACATAATGTATCGAGTACATGTACACATATTTCTAAAAATAATTAACCATCGCAAGGAAAATACACTATAAAACATATTTAATTGTGCTGTAATAATAATACCCACACTGTATTAGATCACTGTATCACCAAAATCTTTCATTACACTGCAGTGCATGTTCTACTTGTACAGCATTAATTATTTTTTTTAAAGAAAAAGAAATGTTTTCAAAATAACATTACAAACGATTCAAAACCAGGCGCAACTTACGTATACATGTACTTGCACAGATGTAGCCCACTATTTAAAATAATGAGGAACCCTCTTCTGCACCAAACTGGATAGTCTCCTTTTGGCTGCTAAGTCCCGCATTCCCTTCAACAGCAGAAGCTGTGTAGGACAGCTGTCATCTTCTTGCTCGTACCAAGCCATCGCTGTTTCTAGTGCTATAAAGGCCTCTTCAGGACTTGGTCGACGTTTTGGGTTTTCTTCATAATCTACAAGTACATCATGTACTTCTGAGGAATCTTTATCATCGGTCACTACATGCATTTTGGTTTTCTTCTTGCACAAAAACAACATTTCTTCGTCATTCAAAAACTGAAAACCAGAATCATTATCATCTTCTAGCCACATGTGTGCATCATCTTTGTCACAGTCCGAAAATCCGGGCATTGCTTGAAACAGTTCCACAACTTCATTTATACAATCATCATTTGTGTCCACTGCAGTAGTTTCATTTCCTCCTTTTTCCCAAGCAATCTATTCCAAGCCTTGTTGAGATTATCCTGTGACAGGGTGGTCCAAGCATCAGCTAACATATAGCAGCAGTCTTTGAGATTAAGCTTTTTGGAAAACGCCACCACACTTTCTTCATCTTCAGCCAACAATAAACGACGCAGGACTTCCTTCTTGTACATCTTTTTAAGCTTTGCTATAACACCCTGATCCATTGGTTGAATCAGTGCTGTTACATTGAGAGGCAGAAAAATTACTTTAAAATTTGCATCAACTGCATTCAATGTATCCGTCTCTGGATGAGATGGTGCATTGTCCAGTAGAAAAAAATACTTTTCCAGTTTCTTTTCTTGTTCTCTCAACCTCTTCACATTTGGGATGAACTGATTTGTATACCAATCAAGAAATATTTCACTATTCATCCAAGCACTCTTCTGTGTTTTGTAGCACAATGGGAGACATGTCACATTCTTTAAACAACGTGGTTTTTTGGCTTTGCCGATCATTAGCACCGCACCGGTGAACGATGACTTCCACTGGCATTCGCGGCTACCAAAATTGCACTTTTTTAAACCCAGGGGCAGATGCTTCGTGCTGAGATGCAAGTGATTTCTGAGGCAATGATTTCCAGTATAAGCCAGTCTCATCGGCATTATACACATCATATAGTTAATAACCTTCTTCTTCCAAAAAAGCCAAGAATGTTTCTTTAAAATTTTCAGTGGCAGTTGCATCGCTAGATAAAGATTCCCCTTGAATCTCCAATTCTCGTATGCCATGACGAGATTTAAAGTTTGTTAACCATCCCTGGCTAGCCTTAAAGTCAGGAATGACCGTCAAGTTGATTGTTGAACTGAAGTGCCTTTTCACACAATAGAGAGCCAGAGATAGGTTTCCCTTTGCTTCTTCTTTGCACAAACCATATATAAAAAGCCTCTTCCAATTTCAAATCTTTCGCATTTCTCATGGTTTTATGTTTCTTCGACCCATTTTCACTATCCAATTTCGATGCAAAAGTCATAATTTTATCCTTGTTACTTTTGATGTCAGAGACGGTAGCTTTCCCAACATTGAAAATCCTCGCAAGTGAAGACACAGTTTCACCTTTTCCTAGTCTCTTGATAATTTCTGTTTTCGTTTTAATTGACAAAACATTGCGGTTCCTTTTATATGCTTTAGGCTTACTGGAAGATGCCTTATCGCACAGAGAAATACTTGTACACCAAAATTATTCTGCTGTAGTAGCAGACACAATTATTTTAAGTTGAACTGTCTGTTTAGCCAGTGTTCTGCCTAGAACGCACTCGTACACTGGATTGGTAAACCAGATATTAACTGACTTTATGATCTAACTGACTTCTTGTACGTAAGCAACCGACCATTAGCCCATCATATCCTCTACAAATTGTTCGCACACATTTGAAGCTTGCCGCATCAAAAGATTCAGAAATGTAGTCTAACATGACTGGTGGCTCCTGATTTTTTTTTTCTGGAAAAAGTGTTCGGATAATTGGATGTTCGGATAATTGGGGTTCGGATAAATGGAGTTCTACTGTATATGCTAGTGAATCTTAAAATTCTGTCAGACCGAATGATAAAGTTGCCTTTTTCAGATTCTGTATATATCTAAAAGGAATGTAAGTTAAATGGGTCGTGTGAAAATTTCGCGCCTCTTCAGATCCCAGGGAAAGTCGAAGTTATTTAGCCGCCATGCTAACCGCGATGGCCCGACTGGCTTCCGATCTTCGTTCGTCTCAGGCTGCTCGCACGAGAATGTGAAATTTCTGCGAGACTAGCCTCGTTCGCGGTGAGTTTCCTGATTCCTCAGATCGTATCCGCTACGCTGAGCGCTCCGTCTCTCCCGTTCCATAGTCTTTCGGGCAAGTCTGCCGGTTGCCACAGAGGTGCGAAGTCAGCAAGAAGCTTTCTTCTGACCGCTCGTGTCCGTCTTGCGAACGGTTCAGTGTTCGCACGGAGATGCTAAATTTCTGCTTCTCTGTTCTGGGGATCGTCTTTGCTTTGATCATAGGCGCTACTCTTCGTTGATGAAAAGTTACAACAATACTGATGTTCAGGGGTTCTAATGTTATGAAAAGCTAAAGTCCCTTTAATCATCCATCAAATCAGGGAAAATTCACTTGACAAACTAGACGTACGTCACAAATATTTATTTACTGTTTACAGGCTTCGGGTTTCCCTTCCTTATGTCTTATAAATGTTTATATAAAACAATTTTACGTGGGCCACATTTGACCCACGGGACTGTAGTTGGACCACGCTGATTGTAAGAATTTGGACCAGCTGCGATTATATGAATAATAAAAGTCGACCTTGAGGGAGTTTTCAACTATTGCGGATAGAAGTAGACTATGAAGAATGAGGTTACAAAATCTATTTTTATCTGACATCATTTATGAAAGAAGCAATCCTCATTACTATTTTTTGTGTGACGTCACATTTCATTAACCCCTCTCCCCTACCATCTGCTTCGTCACAAAATTCTGGACCCACCCTCACTGCGTGACGTCATATGTGGACGACCTCTTAAACTCACCTTCGGTTGTTATGTTGCCCAGGAAGGTGTACCATTTTTATCCCTTATCGTTTCTGGTTAAATAACCAGACCATACGTCATGGCCTAAAAACCCAGCCCCTACTGACTCAAATGGAACAGTCCCATATAGGATGGTTGGTCATGTCTGCAGAATTGGAGAAGATCGGCTACTACGACCAATATGGGAAACCAAGCCAGGGATCCAGACCTCCAGGGTGACCCAGAGTTCGCTGGGAGGACAACAGTAAATAATCCCTTAAGCACCGATGACTACATTGGAATTAGGCCAGGAGGAAGACAGTCGGTATGGCGCTCTCTCTGACAAACCTCTACACCCCAGGGTAGAAGAGAAACGACTAAGTAAGTAAGTAAATTATTTATAGTTTCAAGTCACTGATCTCGTTTTGTTTATCTTTGTTATAATGTCTTTTAGGTATAAACAGGCATACCTCGGAGATATTGCGGGTTCGGTTCCAGACCACCGCAATAAAGCGAATTTCGCAATAAAGCGGGTCACACCCACTGTTTTTTTTTTTTTTTTTTTGGCTTCTCAGTGCATATTAAAGTCTAAAATCATGTTTACGCTATGTCTATAATTTTTTAATAATTATCAGACCTAAAGGTCTTTCATATTTGGACATGCGCCCTAACATAACTGACTAGGTTGAACAGGACGTGCCTAGCCAAAACGAGTCAAAATTTTATATTAAACAAAAAACACTATGTCTTTTAAGTGCGCAATAGTGCTAGGTCTAAAAAAATACACTGTACTGTAAAATTAAAAATACTTTATTGCTAAAAAAACATGCTAATCCTCATCAACTGAACCTTATAAGTATATAAACTAATAAAACGGTATTGAATCAGTTTTAGAAATAACAGTTCACATGAAACAGGGACGTTTCGGGTTTTACCCTTCGTCAGCCACAAACAGGTGACAAAGACAAGAATTACATATACGTCTAGGTACTACAAAAACATACGATGATAAGAAACAATACAAAATGAGCGATACAAGCAGATGGAAAAAGTACAATAACTGAGCCTTCAGCGAATCGTAATCTTTTTGCTGGTGGAGGAACAAAATATATATGAAGAAGAAGGCACGCTCTAATAAATAAACACGAATAATTTGAAAAAAAAGCGCAATATCTGCGAAGCGCAATAAAGCAAGGCGCAATAAAGCGAGGTATGCTTGTATTCATTCTGTATCTGTGTGAACTATATTTTTGAAGCACGCGAATGGGTATATTTTAACACGCAGATTTTCCTCTTGCTTCTAAACTCTTTATCATCAGGTGTCCGTCGGCTCAGACTCTTGACTCCGATAGTCATGGTCCCAAATGCTAACGAGCACAGCACTCGGGGACGGTATGGAAGTTACCTGTTCCGGCTCCATTTATAACTTCTTCTTATTGGATCCTTAGCCCCTGACTGACAAAGCAGTTAGTGGCCATCACGCCTCGTGGCGTCTTGTAGAACAGCAACAAACTGTCTTCATTTTGCTCGGTCTGTGGCCATCCTTCGTGCCGTGACCCAACTCTGGTTCATGCTGTGCATCTCAGCCTCCACTCATTCATAACTAACAATGCCAAAAAAAGAGAGAATAATCTAAATTAGTGTTATTCGCTTGCCAATGGTCACGAGAGGGTTGATTATTATTGAAATTATAAGATATCCTGGACAAAAAGTTGTATCAGATGATACCAGGATAGTGCCAGATAAGAGACTGGTCTTATAAGAAATACCCCCTTTTCTGAAAAGAATAAGGGTGTATCAACATCAAAGCTAGGATCAAGCTGTATAAGTTCCTAGAGAAGATGGTAATATTTTACTCTAAGTTCCTACTTGCTCCCTCTCCAAATCCTCCTCTGTTAATATTATTATTATTATTGACTCTGCTAGGGGATTAACTAACTTATCTACCAACAAAAACTTGAACTCAACTTAAATAATTAAGTAAGTCTGCTGGTAAATATTTACAATTTATTTTTACAGTTTCTCTTTTCTTTTCGAAAAGCTTTAAAGGAAATCAACTTCAATTACAACATTAAATCTATAAAACATTGGAAAATAGTTAAAAGGTATTAAAAGACATTGAATTTGATGAGAGTTCTCACTTTGGTAAATTATCTCTGCTGGAATAATATTTATATGTTTCTAACAATGTTCTTTCACTGTCACTTGAATGTGAAGCTATCACTGGCTATATCTATGCCCACATTTGTCATCATAAATGATTTTCTATAATTGTGGTGTAACTCGGATACTCTACAGTTGTCTTGGGTTTTGAATCATCTGTGTCAAGAACCATCTTATGCTTTGGATTTTAATAAGGCTAATAACTTTATACTTGGCTCGCTCCCTTAGGAGTATGACCACAACACAAGGGCTGACAATAAGAAATAAACACCTTTGCACAGGTACTTCCCTTTTAATAAATAACACACAGAATCAGGCCTCACATGGCCAACAAAACGTATGGAACACAATATAATACAGCCAATGACACTTGCCCCAATTAATTAATCTAATAGTCTCATACCTGGCAGTTTGACTGAACTGCACAAACACGGCACTGACTAACGCTCACACCCGAGCGGCAAAATCTATGACACATGAATACTTGAATCATAGCCAACTCATAATCTACGGCATGAATATAACAATCACTGGACACTACTATAATCCAGACTTACACCGAAATGTATACTAAAACCGAATATGGCAAACTCTTAATACTAGTCCATACTGAAACCTCACAGCACTTGCTGGCGAACAGGGAAACATACATCCGTCCTCACCCGGACAAAGGCAAGTCACCAACTGCCACTTACCCGCCTAATCTTTTAGACTTTTGTCCTGTCACATGACTTAGACGTTTTAAGTTATCAGGGTTGCCGAAACTCGCTGATAACAATGTTGCCACTCCTAACTTTTCGTCACTGCTAAATAGCGCCGTGACAATCTGTAGGAATGAAAATGGTTCCACTTTCCTCCGCGCAGGAAATGTTATTTGAGATCCCTCCAGGCAGTAGGTACTTTGGTAACTGGCCTTCTGAACTTCAAAGGCGCTTGCACCAGTAGTGCCTTCAGTAGTGGCTGACTCTTATGAGCAGTTGGGTTTACAGAATAGAACCTGAAACAAAATAAATGTAACCCCTATATGGTCCATCACTATCCCATTATCACAAAGGTTGGGGATGATAGACAGTTTCAGACAGTGTGCTAGAAGATGCACAGGACATACTATAGAAGCAACAACCACATCCAGTTCACTGTGACTACAATTTCCCTCTAAATCCTTAGTTAGAGCCAGTTCTCCATGATCCGCCTCCATACAATGATTAGGTCTTGTATAAAACTACTAAGTAATAGCTTAAACAATCCAGTACAACAATCGCTTTCATTCTTACTTACGTTCCTGGTGTGTGTGACCATTCCATCAAGAAATAATTCTTTAAATGCTTTCCCAAACCTACAGACACACTTTTGCCATCATTCTCAATTATCTTGAATATTTCACAAGGCTGGCTTTTGCCTCCAGAATTATACACAGGCCTGTAAGTCCGCCAGCAACACACCGTAGTTTTCTAACACATTCTACACACTTCCTAACGCACAAATGAATTAATCACTAAAAATACAAATATTTATATGCATAATAGTTAGTATGGTCTGCTCTCAGATGCAGAAGGCAATGCACTATTCACTAACACTTTTGCGCTCGCTGTAATTTGAATTTCTTATGGCCTGCTTTCCTATTTAGGCCACGTTCTATATATACCCCAAGGTCGGACGCCCGAGAGGGTTTCCTGCTCAACTAGTATTTGCGTCTAGAAAATATATGTAAAATCTGCCTATGTGTACAAATCAGAAAAACTAATATTTTATTTATGTACGTTATTCCTAGAGCGATTTTCTTCATCTAAAGCTTAAAACACGCCCTGTATTATTCTACATCTTCTTAGCTAATAGTCTTTTACTTTCTTAAGTGCATTTTATTCTATGCGTACTCTAAAAAGCAAAATTATGGACTAACCTGAGGCCTCGATGCATTCAACCAGAGATTTCTCTCTTAATATACTACTGGTTGTAAAAGTTTCTGCACAGACGTGTAGAGCAACATCTCCAATATCGTATTGGTGACCTCTTCCAGGAGGTACTTCTTTCCCAAGTCTGTAATTAATTGTCATCCTCCACTCTTTTGCACATTTTAGGTTGGCCATTTTGACTGTACCAGGCTTTAGTAAACAAGGCATAACGGTACCTTCTGGTTGGTCCGTGTATCAAGCAGTTCTTGCAAAGTATGGCGCGCGGTTTCGTCAGAGGTACACAGAAGGACGTGTTGTGAAAACAGAACACTTCCCGACACCAATTTCTTTGGAAACATTTAATAAAAAAGTTGAGAATTATAACATTCTCTGGTTACACTCAGCCATGTTCACACATAACCGAACAGTGTTTGCGCGCTCTTCTATTCAAAAAAAAAAAAAAAAAAAAAGAAAGAAAGAAAAAGAAACTTCATATTTTAGGGGAATCTTTTATTATTGTTACAAAAGTACTGTTGACCTTTCACCTTTTCCTACAAAACTAGTTTTATTCAGGTCTGGCGTAGATGATTTTTTTTTTCGGCGGGCACTGGGTAACCTGCCCCGTGGAGTTCCGGGGGGGGGGGGGGGGGGGTGGGGGTCTCTGAGGAGACAATGAAATAAAAAAAGAAAGTTGTTCCTCACGCAATTCGTGAGGCGACTAATATAAAGTTGTGCTTTCTTCTTCTTCTTCTTCCATCCTTAGCCATCAACCGGCAAAGCAGTATGTGGCCAGTACGCCTAGTGGCGTCTTAGGGCAACAACAAATTGATCAATCTATCGCTGTTTCCACCACACCTGGTGGCGTCTTTGTGGAACAAAAACAGACCAAACAATCTATCATTGTTTCCGTAATCAGATTGGTTGGCAAGCAGGTGATCAGCCCACTGTGCGAAGTTTTTACGGGATGGGGTAAACAGCCCCATGCCCATACCCTCCTTAGTCGCTTTTTACGACATGCGTGGTAGGGTGCAGTGTTACTATTCTTTGCTCCCCTTTCGGGCCCCGGTAACACACGGGTGTGTGCTTTCTAGAACCTCTTTATTTGTTGTTCTTCTCTTTCCATAGGATGCGCCCCATTCCTCTAAATCGTCCCATCTCGAGAGCCTGATTTCTTTCTTTCAATTGCATGTTCCTTGTCCATGTTTCTACACCATACAATAATGATGAATATATATATAACATTTGACGATTTTTAATTTATAATTTGTGAGGTAATTATTTAGACGAACGGATTTTTGTCTCATGTTGCTGCAGTAGCTTTGGCCATTCCAATTAACTTCTTGATTTCTGTTTCACATCTGCCATCTTCTGTTATTACATGTCCAGAACCGAAGATCGCAACATCTGAATTTCTTGGGCTCGATTCTTAGGGACACAGTATAAGAAAATGTTACGATGACCCGGAATTCGTTAAGAAATATTGTTTTGAAAGACCCGTCTATCATAATATGTTCTCTGATTTGACTTAGCTTGATGGATTACTGTAATGATTAATTGATTTGAACCCTGATCCCTAGGTGCTAGACGAAGGAAATCGCATCAAGAGCCTAATATTGATTTTTGATAGCAGCATTATGGTCGGGTTTACTGTCGAAGCGCGCGTGTATGAATATAAACAGGGCATAAAATAGGCTTGCGGATATCAACACATACATTAAAAGTTAGTTGCTTATCCTTTACAGGACGTGGCAATCAACCCCAGCTTTTATTGGCTGTTTTTGATTTTTCTAAGCAATTTTTTTTCATTCAGTAGTTTGCCATTGCTTTCTGAACGGTACGGCGCTTATATCATTGTTTAAAAATCCACACAAAGCGATCTGCTACCAAACTGCCTGCAGCAGGTTTCGAACCTGGTATATCTGGATTATGAAACTGCGTTCATATCCATTAGGCCACAGACGCCGATACACATACATTAACACATGTAAATACAAGGTAATGCGAATGGAACTTAAAATACTTTTTTGGGTTGCTGATTTTACGGTGAAATGTTTATACGTGATGACAATTTTAAATATACGTACATTATGTGTATATATATATATATATATACTTAATAATATTTCATGTAGTCCAATAGCAGATTCTGCTGCAGGGGAGTAAAGTGGTAGAGACTTCATTCTACTACGTCCAGCTTTATGAGGTGTGACCAGTTACCTTCCTCGCTGCATTTGCCTTCTCTAACTCAAGACTAGAGTCAGGCACCCATTTACGCTGGGTAGACTGTAGTGATACGCTGCAAGGTTTCGAACCCGGTAGCTTTGCAGCTAATGGCAAGCGCTCTAATCACTCTGCCATTCTGACGCTCGTTTGGTGGTAGTACTTTTATATCCTGGTGACGTGACACCTTCTATATCAACAGATAAGCAGGTGTGACATACCCACAGGTGTAGCTTCAAGTCAATACTGTTGCTCGTGTAACCCCAACAGGTTGAGTGGACGTGCAGGTGTTGAATAAAAAAACCCGTTTAAGCAAAGGATAATTGATAAATAATGAGCTCCCAGTACACATTACTATGTGTCTCCATAGTCATAGGTGCTGTCCACAAAGGACGACACGCAGTGAGGGTGGAAGGGGTCTAAAATTTTTTGACGAAGTTTTTGATAAGGGGAGGGGGCTTTAGTAAAAAATATGACGTCATACACAAAATAGGAGTGATATTTTTTAATCTAAATACTCAGTGTTTGCTTTCATCCGCAACAGTTAACGACTGCCTCATGGATGAGGATTTACGGCGCCACCTCAGATTGGGCGAAGAGAGACTCACACAAGAAGCAGAGGTGAGGAGAAAACGTCGAAAGGAGCACCAGGAAAATAAGCAGCTGAGGGCTGTCACCTCAGGGGCGCATTCCCATAGTCAGTTATGACTGAAGGGGCTATTATTATTATCATGGATGACTAATCTTACTATTATAATCTCAGCTGAAATATAGGATAATTGTTGTAGCTAATGGCAAGCGCTCTAATCACTCTGCCATTCTGACGCTCGTTTGGTGGTAGTACTTTTATATCCTGGTGACGTGACACCTTCTATATCAACAGATAAGCAGGTGTGACATACCCACAGGTGTAGCTTCAAGTCAATACTGTTGCTCGTGTAACCCCAACAGGTTGAGTGGACGTGCAGGTGTTGAATAAAAAAACCCGTTTAAGCAAAGGATAATTGATAAATAATGAGCTCCCAGTACACATTACTATGTGTCTCCATAGTCATAGGTGCTGTCCACAAAGGACGACACGCAGTGAGGGTGGAAGGGGTCTAAAATTTTTTGACGAAGTTTTTGATAAGGGGAGGGGGCTTTAGTAAAAAATATGACGTCATACACAAAATAGGAGTGATATTTTTTAATCTAAATACTCAGTGTTTGCTTTCATCCGCAACAGTTAACGACTGCCTCATGGATGAGGATTTACGGCGCCACCTCAGATTGGGCGAAGAGAGACTCACACAAGAAGCAGAGGTGAGGAGAAAACGTCGAAAGGAGCACCAGGAAAATAAGCAGCTGAGGGCTGTCACCTCAGGGGCGCATTCCCATAGTCAGTTATGACTGAAGGGGCTATTATTATTATCATGGATGACTAATCTTACTATTATAATCTCAGCTGAAATATAGGATAATTGTTGTAACCAGGTCTGTGGAGTCGCAGTCGGGAGTCGAATTTGTGGAGTCGGGGTCGTAGAGTAGGTTGTTTTTTGTGAGTCGGTAAAAACGTCCAGACTCCTACGAGACTTAAGACAAGGCAGATCCACGTTTGATCCATGTAAAGAAAGGGAGGGGGTGTGGTGAGGCGCTTTTAAAAAGTGAAAAAAAACACTTCAAAGAAGTTGTTTATTATAGTACATTTTTTTCCGATTTGTGAGCAACAATCAGGCCGGACCTATTAGACGCGAAACTTTGTTAAGGACCAATTCAATTAAAATTATCGTATTTTAAAATTGACGTATGGATGCGAGTCATATGCAGTGACTACAACCCACAAAAGACAGATCCAAACCTCAGAAATTAGGTATCTGAGGAAGGTTGTTTAAGTAACAAGAAGAGACATGGTCCGCAATCAGACGAAACGTTCTGGCTTAAAAACCTACCCCTGCAGACCCAAGTAGAACAGTCCCAGGTAAGATGATTTGTCCATATCTGCAGAATGGGAGAAGATCGGCTGTCACGACAAGTATGAGAAACTAAGAGGACGACCCAGAGCCCGCTGGGAGGATAACATTAGAAATCTCTGAAGGACCGAGGACTAGAATGGAACCAGGCCAGGAGGAAGACAGCCGTATGACGCTCTCTCTTCCAAACGTCTACACTTCACGGTAGAATGGGAACGACTCAGTAAGTAAATAGTTTGTGTTATGTATTATTGTATGAATGAGTGAATAGTTAAAAATGTAATTTACGAAAGCCACATTGTCATTTTTTCGCACATATACCAAACTTATACTCATAACTCCATACTACTTACTTAGTGGTTCTTCTTCTACTGGAAGGTGTAGAGGTTTAGAAGAGAGAGTGCCATACTATCCTTTCGGCTGGCTTCCTCCTGGCATGGTTCCATTATAACTCCATATAAGTTCATAATTTTATGCCATATGATTAGTAACAAACTGTAGCTGGAGATGGGCTTCTAAAATTTCATTAGTTGGTGTCGGAGTTGGAAAATTTATTGGCTGACTCCATAACCCTGGTTATAACCTTCAATGTTTTAAACATTTTATTTTATTTTTTGTAAATTAAACATATCCTTTCTTTTAAATATAATGTTAATCTGAATGATAATGGATTTCTATTTCTTTCGAGGGAAAAGTTTTTTGTTTTTTGTTTTTTTGTAATAAAAATTTTGCCTCGTTTTGGTGAGACGCGTCCTGTTCAACCTAGTCGGTTATATTAAGGCGCATGTCCAAATATAAAAGACCTCTAGGTTTGGTTACATTATTAACGAAGCATTTAGCTTTATCGTTGGATTTTGATAACGTATAGAAATTATTCATTGATAAGAAGTTTTTAAACTTTTGCATTTTTGCAGATTTTCTTTCAAATGTAACATTATTTCACGAAATTTTAAGCAAGAATTGAAGTTTTTGATGTGTTTACTTTACATTTATTTTATTTTTTATTGTCTTAAATTAATTTGAGCCAAAAATCAGCGATATTTTAAATAAATTCCGCAGCATTTAATCATCAGCAAAGTAGTTACTGTAAAACCTTGATTAAATAAACACAATTTTACTTGAAAGATTGTTATTTTGTCTGCATCAGTTAAGGAGGACTTGTCATGTGTTTGTTGAAGGCCTATGCTCCTTTGGGAGTTGAGGGTTATGAATAAAATCAGTTAACTAATTAACATTCGATTACATTCTTTCTTTTCAGTAGTAAAAAAAGGGTGGGGTAAGATATTTGTGACGTCATATAAGAGGGGGGGGGGGGGGGGGGAGTTTTTGTGACGAAATGTTATAACGGCGGGAGGGGGGGGGGGGGGGGCGGGGGGGGGGGGGGGTTATAAAATTTGCAAAAATTGCGTGACGTCATATGTGGAAGACTCCATACACCAAATGCTGCTAACTCCCAGAATCGAGATGTCCCTAAATTCGATGAATAGGATTCGACGTGCTTTGAAATCCTCTTAATCTGATGGGGCCATACCCCATGGTCACTGTCTGAGAGGTAGCCAAAGATCCTCTCCTTGAAGCGACTAAGTAAAATCATAATAGTTATAATAATATTATAGTTTGTACAATACTATCTGCTTACGTTTACTGTTTTGTTCCACCGTTGCCGTGAAGCGTGGGGGGAAAGGGGGGGGGGGGGGGGGGGGGGGGGGCGGCCAAGTTTGTGTACTTGAGCCAAATTTGTTGCATAGGGTGCTATGAGTTTGTATTGTTGTAGGATTTCTGTTATGGACTCACAGCAAATAATACCAGCATTTATAATTTAAAAGAAAAGGAAACAAAATGAAAAGCAGAAGCAATTATTATGTAAAAAAAAAATAAAATCATTATACCCCATTCCTCCAGTCAGGTCAACAAGACATGATATGTTCAGTAATATTCATCAGGTCTGAATAAACATTAAGGTCACAGCAGGGTCAGGTTGTGCTAAGTTATGTCAAATGTCTAGCGACTTATTGCCACAGTATTAAGAAAACTAATATCAAAAGTTACCTTACGTGTAACTTTCTTTCCCTTTACTCTCTCTCTCTTATGCTCTGTCTCTCTCATTCTCTCTCACACACTCTCTCATTCTCTCTCACACTCTCTCTCATTCTCTCTCACTCTCTCTCATTCTCTCTCACACTCTCTCATTCTCTCTCACACTCTCTCTCATTCTCTCTCACACTCTCTCTCATTCTCTCTCACACTCTCTCTCATTCTCTCTCACACTCTCTCTCATTCTCTCTCACACTCTCTCTCTCATTCTCTCACACTCTCTCTCATTCCCCTCTCTCTGTTATAAAAATTTAAAAAAAAATTCATTTCTAATAGGAAAAGCTCTTGCGTCGTCCATTCCCAATAACAAGAAGTTTAGTACATACTACAGGGTTGAAATTCATTCTTCGTTTCAATATGGTATCTTCTCACCTCTACAAAGCTTACCATCTAATAATATGATCCTACCACATCGTGTAATTTCCTACCAATGGAGTTGTAGCTTTCATATCATGTGACCGCAGACATTTTATTCACGTTTTCATGATTCGCACAAAAAACATAACGTCTGAAATAACTGTTGAATAATTGGGCGCATCTTAATGAAACAGGAAACAAAAACGATGAAAGAAGATTTAGAGCAGCTAGGAATAGAGGGAGACAAAATTAAATGAATACAACATTTTTACACCTACAAAGACAAATACTTTCTTTAATAATCGCAAAAGAAGCAGCGACTGAAGGCAAGCGGGGAAATTGATGAAAAAGTTATAAGTAGGAAGGTAACATCAAGAATGGGAATGGAAATAACCTAGCGGAGTGTGTCGTCAAGGCGAGAGACAGAAAGCGTTGAAGATCCGTTACAGACAGCCTTCAATGTTGAATAAACTTATCTGGAGCGCAACTTTCTAAAGACTTTAATTTTTAACAGAATAACTACAGGACGATTGAAAAGTCACTACCTATTTTTAGGCTTACTATACGTCCAGGTTTGACCGGGACTGTCCCGGTTTGAAGGTATGGTCCCGGCCAGTTTGTCATTTTGTCCAGGTTATTTGGAGAAAATTAAAAAGTACCGAAAATACACGAACTCAAAAAGTGCAGCCTCGGAAAATGGCAATTAGGCAACACGAAAACCCGACTTTAACACTGGCTTAGTACGCAGCGTCGCAAGTCAGTTGCGCAGCCGCCACTCATGCGCAATCTTAGTTGAGTTCTGTCAGACTGCGTAGGTAATTTACTCGAGTCGGTGTTTGTTTTCGGCTTGTTGTTTGCGATTATTTTGTACTATACATTAAATTAATTTAACCCTCAAAATGTCAAAAAGAAACTGTATTTACTAATGAATTAAGAAAGGATTATCCGTTTTTGAAAAAAGTTTGTGGTCATATTGACAAAGTGAAATGCGAACAGTGTTCTTCAGAATTTTTGGTGGCTCATGGTTGGCGTTCGGACATCAAAAATCACTTGAAATGTGCGAGACATAAGGCTAGTCTAGCAGCGGCAGGAACTTCCTCAAAAATATTGTCATATTTTAAAAGTACGGATCCATGTGACAAAGAATTTTTAACAGCTGCTAAAGAAGCAACTTTTGCATTTCATGTTGCTATTCACAATCTCAGCTTCAAGTCTGCCGATTGTTCATCTAAATTGATATCAAAGTTTTTTGAAACAAAGTTTAGACTAGCCAGAACAAAATGTGAAGCTGTCATTGTTAATGTGATTGAGCCACTGTTGTTTCAGCAACTTTGTGAAGATTTAAACAAAACAAATTTTGTGACAATATCAATTGATGCTTCCAACAGGAAAGAAATTAAAACTGTGCCATGTGTTGTACGGTATTTTGTACCAGATTGTGGAGTAAAAGTTAAACTTTTAGACTTTCAATCAGTTCCTGGTGAAACTGCAGAAATATTGACAAACTATTTATTGTCAGTTATAAAAAACCATAATATAACCCCCCCCCCCCCCCCCCCCCCAAAAAAAAGGGGGGGGGGATTTTGTGGAGATAACTGCAACACCAATTTTGGAGGTGTGAAACGGAGAGGAGAAAACAATATTTACAGTCGAGTGAAGAAGGAACTAGGAAGAAATATTGTGGGCCTTGGTTGCGGTGCTCACATCGTTCACAACTGTCTTTAAACTGCAGTTGATGTTCTACCTATTGAAATAGAAGCTTCAGTGGTCAAAAGTTATAAATATTTCCACATTTATACGGTTCGAGTAACTCAACTAAAAGAGTTCTGTGAATTCGTAGATGTCGAGTATAAAAAGGTTCTTCAACATGGCAACACCCGTTTTCTTTCGCTACTTCCAGCTATCGACAGAATACATGAAATCTATGAGGGGCTGAAATCATATTTTATTTCACAAGAACACTTTCCAGTGTTGATAAAACAGCTCTTTGATAATGATTGTGGTGAAATGTATTTGTGGTTTGTGCAAAGGCAACTCACATTGTTTAACAAATCTACCTTGATTTTGGAAAGTACAAAAGCAAGTGCAAGTGTCAGAAAATTGAAAAAAAAAAATCTTGAGGCAAGGCGTGATAATAAATTTGTACCTCAAGAAGCGAAAAAGCTTTTTTAGAATGCTGGAAAATAATTAATATTAATACAATCCTACAAGAGTTTACAAAATGTTAAGACCGATGTCTTTATAACATTGAACTATGGGAAAACAGTTTGGTGGAGCAGAATCTTTTATTTGGATAAACTACAATGAATTAACATGGTCTGAAATTGAAGCATCAGGTGAAAAAATTAATGAAACTCTTGCAAAATGTGGCCGTTTAGTCGATGATGTTAGAGTTGATTGTCGTGAAATATTCTAATCCACATATATAAATTAAAACGTAAAGGTAAAGCCTAACAAATAAATTTAATAAAAGGAAAGAAGAATGGTAAAGAACAGTGCTGTCACAATGACTGTACTCGAAATCCCCCTTGTTTTCTCCTTCGTCTGCAAATTGTAACGTTTCACGTTGATAGTAAAAGCCTACTGCTTCAATACCCGCTTTCTACGATAAAACGTGTACTGCCTTTCTAAGAAAAACCTTGAGATACGCAAGCTGACCTAGATTTAAAATTCCATTCATGTCATTTTATACACTACGTTACCATAAACGAAAGACAGATGGACTAAGGATAGAAAGAAAGGGAGGGGCTGAAAGCCGGAACGCAGGCAATACTACCACAGTCTCGCAATACACAATTAATGCCACCCCTAACACGCGTGTAAGGCCACAAGCACTAGCTTTTTTCAAATCGACAGTGATAAAAAACACTACCCATGCGAGAGTTAGTTTTTAAAAACTTACAAAACGCTTATTAGGAAACATGACATTCTACTGTTTTATGTCTAAAATCCTGACATTAGTCTGACAGTACAGCAGGACAGGTGGCGGTTCTAAACATAAAAAATAAAAAAAACTACACGACTATCCTGGAAAATACATATTTTGAACGCAGCACCTTAGCCCCATTAAATTTATATATTTGGGTTCCTTAGGACTTGCTGACAAAGAATATGTTAAACGTTACGCAAATAGTCTAGGAATTAACAAATTATAGCCAAAAGAAATAGTGAGGGATGTCAGACAACACCAAAATCAGAATCGCTCAGTGGCAGATTTTCACACCACCATTGTACGGGAAATAGGCTGACATGTTACCTCCTATTTGATTGGCGGAAAGTACATGTAAGGCTAAACACGATTAGTCGGGCTATAAATATTGATTCTTTGTTGTTAGGGAAACGTGAGTAAGGGTACTTTTTTTGTGAAAAGCTGTGTAAACATGGCACGATTGGTTAGACCCGACAATATAGTCAATCAGAGGCGTCAGGTAAGCACCACATTTTCAAATAAACTTACTAAAGAACCAGTGCGTTGAGCGCCAGTGCATATTTTTCTAAATAAAAGCCTGGGACATCGGCAGATCGAAATTGTGCTATATTCATTGCCAGTCAACGTAACTGTGTATTATTCCATGAATTGTAGTAAGCTTGAAATATTTGATATCTTTTTAATGAAATGTGGTTCAGTAGCGAACATGAGGTAAAGCCTATATAGTGCTCCAACCTGAACAGAAGGTGTCGGAGGAAAGTAAAACTACATAGAATTACCAAATAGTACACTGACACTAAATTGTGATTACATTTTATTATGATTCCTGGTTCACCGTGTATTTGAATCAGGATCTCTATTAGTGAAAGAAATTAATACATATATATTTGAAAATTTACCAGTGACTCATTTAAGATAGTCTCATAGAGTGTTATATGTATGTGAGTGTCACAGTGTTGTCAAGTGTGGTGGAATAAATTAAATTGTTTATCTGTCTGTTGTTGTTGTGACTTACACTTCATCATATACATACCCTAGACATTCAACGTAGTCATCACAATATTCCAGAATAATTCTGACTGAGGTATAAATATGTGGTAGCAAGTAAGGTCATCTGTAATACACTACCCTTATTAGATACAGATACCTTCACAGCTGATCTCAGTCAGTACACTAAGTCCCCTATAAATATTTATAATATCCCACTTTACCACATATATTGGGGGCTCGTCCGGGATATTGAACTTTCTCCTGTTATAGATATTGGGAATAATAAGAATTAAAAGGTATCCTTGGGTGGAAATAAATAAGGTTGAGCTTTCAGTGCCTGTAGTGTCCTTAGATAATTATTGAAAGATTGAATTGTTTACAATTGCATGTTAGACAATGGCCGACTTGGCAAAATTTCGATCTGCTGCTGTACAGACTGCGAAAGAGTTAGGAATGGACGGGCAAATTATGGTTGCTTATGTCACTGCTGAATGTGACAAATATATTGAACGGGAAGAAAGAAGATTAGAAAAAGAGGCCGAAAGAAAGTTAGAGGGTGAGACTAAGAGGTTGCAGATTGAGGCTGAGGCTAAGAGGTTGCAGATTGAGGCTGAGGCTAAGAGGTTGCAGATTGAGGCTGAGGCTAAGAGGTTGCAGATTGAGGCTGACAAAGAGGCTAAAGCATTGGAGGCAGAAAGAGAAGACAAAAGATTGGCTGCAGAAAGGGAAGACAAGCGATTAGCTGCAGAAAGGGAAGCAGAAGATAAAAGATTACAAAGGGAACATGAGTTACGACTAAGGGAGTTTGAGTTTCAAGGCCATGCTCCTGAAAATGGTGCCAGTCCCTTTACCTCTGATGCCACTGCTAGCCAGGGAGCCTCAACCTCAGCTATGAATTTTCATTTAGATCATTTTGTTGAGAAAGGCGATGATATTGAGAGCTATCTAAATAGATATGAACTATTAGCTACCACATATGGGTTAGAGAGAGAAAGGTGGAGCTTAAAGTTATCTCGAGGTCTTCGTGGGGCAGCTTATGAAGTTTTTGCCAAAATGAGCAGAGGTGATCAGGAAAATTATGACATGTTAAAGCAGGCTCTTTTGTTAAGATATGAAAAGAACGCAGAATTTTATAGGAAAAAATTTAGGAATGCTAAACTACTGTCAGGTGAAACCTATCACCAGTTCTCTGCACGGTTAGAGACATACTTGGAGAAATGGACTTCTCTGGGGAAAACCCAAGATCTTAAGGAAATGGTCCTTATAGAACAATTAAGAGAGTCCATGGCTCCAGACCTGAGAAAGTTTCTCATGGAAAAAGGTGCAGAGAGGCTGGGTGAGTTGCTAAATGTTGCAGAAAGGTATCAAGCGGCTCAGGCAGAGGTATCAGGTAATAAAAAGAAACAGGTAGAAAATTTTAGGGCACCACAGAACTTTCATAAATTTGATCCTAGAGATCAAAACAAAGGTAAGCACCAGTTTGATAGGCCACGGTATGACAATAAAAATAAAATCCCACAATTCGATGAAAGGAAATATGATGAAAGAAAATCTTTCAACCAAAGAAGGAGGTGGTGTAAAAATTGTCAGATGGACAATCATGACACTGGCCATTGTAGAAGGAAACCTGTGTACATGGCCACCCTTCAGGTCAGGTCGACCTCAAGAAAGGAGGAGGATATTCTGTTAGATACCACTCCAGAAGAGATGAGGAAGGCACAGGCGGGGGATAAGACCCTCAAGCCTTGTTTCAGGAAATTGTCAACTTGTCATACTACTCCAGGCAAGGGAGATTTTTACATGAAAAACAAGTTGATGTATAGGAAGACTGGAGCTAGATCCAAAGGTCAGGGACAGCTGGTACTTCCTAAAAGATATAATAATAATAATAATAAATTCTTTAAGCGCCAAACACGGCGCATAAGGCAGAAACCAGTGCTCTCCAGGTTGTTCGTTGTGACGCCACTCCTCTTAGCTCTTGCACATTATTTAGGCCCAACGTTCTTCCTTCTCTTATTATTGTTCTTCTGAGTGTTTCTTTTGGTCTTCCTTTTTTCCGCTTACCCTCAGGAACCCAAGTGAGCGCCTGTGTAGTGGTATTCTGTTGTTTTGCATTCGTAGGACATGACCGATATATGACCATCGTCTTTTCCTTATATAGTCGGAGACATATTTCTGCCTAGAGTCTTCTCTTATTTGTCGATTAGTCTTGAATTCTTTCCAACTGATGTTCATGAGTTTTTCTAAGACATTTGTTCTCGAATGTATTCAGCTTGTTCTCCAATGATTTTGTTATTTTCCAACTCTCACAGCCGTATGTTAACACTGAGATAACATTTGAATTAAACAGACGAAGCTTGGTATGTATATTCAATGATCGTAATTTCCAAATGTTAGATAATCTATTGAAGGCGCTAGCTGCCAAAGCAATTCTAGTATGGATTTCTCTTGTTGTGTCACCATCCTGAGTCATTTTACTGCCTAAATAATTGAAACTTTCAACTTTCTGTAGTTTTTCCCCGTTCAAGATGATATCAAAGGTCTCGTTAGAAAAGTTCATAGCTTTAAAGATATAGGGCAGACTTAATAAGGAGCCTACATGTGAAACCAGATGGGGACCATGAAAAGATAGGTACCATCATCCAAAAGGTGGCTCACAATTATTATTGGCCCAAAGCAAGATGGGACATTGAGAATTTTGTAGAAAGGTGTAGCATAGCACATGAGGGAACACCCACAAGTGGGAACATTGATCAGGACCTGGACACGCCAAGGGGAAATTAGGCCTGATAATAAAAAGAAAAATAAATTTGATAAAGTGGACCAAAGGGAATGGGAAGCCCCTTTTCACGGACAAGCTTCACTAAACTGTTTTACAATGGCCACTATGCGGAGAGTGCAAAAAGATGTCTTACCCCAGGATAAGCCGAAAATCCCTCACTCGGACTTAAACAAACTGGAGGAAGAGGATGTAGAGAGGAAATCTCTCATCAAGAATTTTAAGTGGGGAGAAAGCCCCAAGAGAAAAATTGGTAGCGGTCGTTTTGTGCATGATAATTCTGGGAAGAAAAATCATCACTACAGAGCTTCGGGTGGAAAGGACCTGGCATGTGCCAGGAGAAATAAGTTTCCGAATTTAAAAGTCCATATGTAACTCTGTTAAGAACGTGGACTGACGAAAAGGCAGAGGAAAATATTACATCCTCATACCAATATGTGAATGAGCTGACCACTCGTTTAAAAACTGGCTGGAAACTTGCCAATGAAAATTTGAAACAAGCCAGGAAGAAACATGCTGCCTATTATAACAGAAAAGCTAAAGACAGAGATTTGGCTGTGGGAGAGAAGGTACTGCTTCTTCTACCCGGTAGTCAGAATAAGTTACAAATTGGATGGCAAGGTCCATATACAGTTCTAGAGAAGGTGTCTAGAACAAATTATAAGATAGATAAGAAGGGGAAAGAAAAAATATATCATGTGAATCTCCTGAAGAAATATTTGGAAAGAGAACATCAAGAAGAGACACACTTGTTGACCTTGTCCATTGCCATGGAGATGAAAAAGGAACCACTTTCATCATTTGAATATCCATTACACCCCTGTGAGACAGCGGCACAGGTGAAAATCAGTACACATTTAACGAAAACTCAGAAAGAGAGAGTGCAACAGGTTCTAGATAATCATGCAGAGGTGTTAACAGACCGACCAGGGCATACAAACTTATTGGAATATGATATGAAACTGATAGACCCCACACCTGTCTGTATGAAACCCTATTCGATTCCTTTTGCTAAGGAGAAAGCTTTGAAGGAAGAGATAGACTATTTGTTGAAGGAAGGAATTATTTCACACAGTGAATCTTCGTATAGTTCCGGTGTTGTACTCCTAAGGAAGCCCTCTGGAGAACATAGACTCTGTATAGATTACAGGAGACTGAATGCTATTACAGAAGGACAGGTGGATCCATTGCCGGCTACAAATCAGTTGTTTGCCAGGCTAAATAAAGCTAAATATTTCTCAAAAGTGGATCTGAGTAAAAGATACTATCAGATTCCAGTAAAACCTGAGATCAGACAAAATTGTTGGATGTAAACATTTCGGAGGAACGTAATGAATCCCTGAGTTGTCTCTTTGATTGAGGATATTCCGAATGTTTCATACAGGCTAATAAGAAGATTATGGGATCCACTACGAAAACTCTGCTATCACCAGGTATATGTTATCTCCTCATAACGTACATTTTGAGGAAAATCTAATGTTCTCTGGACATGTCATTTCGCAGACTCAGAGAAGAGAAATGGTGAATACGGGTTGTGAAGCAGCATTAAGACAAGCAGTCACACTTGCGGCTGTTCAGTAACATAACCGAAAAATATTATTGGTTGTAGAGGTCTGAGGCAGATTTCATGAGTAGTGCTTACTCTGAATGGACCCAACTACATAAAACCATGATAGCACAACAGCAGAGTAAAGTCAAGTTGACTTACATTTATCTATGTGTATATAGAATAAAGGACTGACATAAGATGTCTGTTTTAAGAGGGAGATGTCGTGAAATATTCTAATCCACATATATAAATTAAAACGTAAAGGTAAAGCCTAACAAATAAATTTAATAAAAGGAAAGAAGAATGGTAAAGAACAGTGCTGTCACAATGACTGTACTCGAAATCCCCCTTGTTTTCTCCTTCGTCTGCAAATTGTAACGTTTCACGTTGATAGTAAAAGCCTACTGCTTCAATACCCGCTTTCTACGATAAAACGTGTACTGCCTTTCTAAGAAAAACCTTGAGATACGCAAGCTGACCTAGATTTAAAATTCCATTCATGTCATTTTATACACTACGTTACCATAAACGAAAGACAGATGGACTAAGGATAGAAAGAAAGGGAGGGGCTGAAAGCCGGAACGCAGGCAATACTACCACAGTCTCGCAATACACAATTAATGCCACCCCTAACACGCGTGTAAGGCCATAAGCACTAGCTTTTTTCAAATCGACAGTGATAAAAAACACTACCCATGCGAGAGTTAGTTTTTAAAAACTTACAAAACGCTTATTAGGAAACATGACATTCTACTGTTTTATGTCTAAAATCCTGACATTAGTCTGACAGTACAGCAGGACAGGTGGCGGTTCTAAACATAAAAAATAAAAAAAACTACACGACTATCCTGGAAAATACATATTTTGAACGCAGCACCTTAGCCCCATTAAATTTATATATTTGGGTTCCTTAGGACTTGCTGACAAAGAATATGTTAAACGTTACGCAAATAGTCTAGGAATTAACAAATTATAGCCAAAAGAAATAGTGAGGGATGTCAGACAACACCAAAATCAGAATCGCTCAGTGGCAGATTTTCACACCACCATTGTACGGGAAATAGGCTGACATGTTACCTCCTATTTGATTGGCGGAAAGTACATGTAAGGCTAAACACGATTAGTCGGGCTATAAATATTGATTCTTTGTTGTTAGGGAAACGTGAGTAAGGGTACTTTTTTTTGAAAAGCTGTGTAAACATGGCACGATTGGTTAGACCCGACAATATAGTCAATCAGAGGCGTCAGGTCAGCACCACATTTTCAAATAAACTTACTAAAGAACCAGTGCGTTGAGCGCCAGTGCATATTTTTCTAAATAAAAGCCTGGGACATCGGCAGATCGAAATTGTGCTATATTCATTGCCAGTCAACGTAACTGTGTATTATTCCATGAATTGTGGTAAGCTTGAAATACTTGACATCTTTTTAATGAAAATTAAATGTAAATTGATAATTTATGTCTGTATATATGTGTGGTTCAGTAGCGAACATGAGGTAAAGCCTATATAGTGCTCCAACCTGAACAGAAGGTGTCGGAATAAGCCTATGTGGACAGCGGAGCTCAACATTATGTAACCCCATCTTAAACTGACATTGTATAAAAATAAGAGGGGAAATTAATTGTTTTAATGAAAGGAACTGAGAACATCTCCAATACTAGTTCCAACATAAACAAACACTTGAAGTCATGATGACAAATAACAACATAGCTTGAAAAAACAAAACCAGTATTACCTCATAGTACTACTACACAACTGACACACATAGTACAATACTAAGAAAATATGTCACTACAAGATTCATATTTATAAATTATGTACATATAAATTGTGATTACATTTTATTATGATTCCTGGTTCACCGTGTATTTGAATCAGGATCTCTATTAGTGAAAGAAATTAATACATATATATTTGAAAATTTACCAGTGACTCATTTAAGATAGTCTCATATAGTGTTATATGTATGTGAGTGTCACAGTGTTGTCAAGTGTGGTGGAATAAATTAAATTGTTTATCTGTCTGTTGTTGTTGTGACTTACACTTCATCATATACATACCCTAGACATTCAACGTAGTCATCACAATATTCCAGAATAATTCTGACTGAGGTATAAATATGTGGTAGCAAGTAAGGTCATCTGTAATACACTACCCTTATTAGATACAGATACCTTCACAGCTGATCTCAGTCAGTACACTAAGTCCCCTATAAATATTTATAATATCCCACTTTACCACATTGATGATACTTGTCGTATAGTGGGACTCGTCTCACTACCCGATAGTAGGCAGCTAGGTGTTGATGATGCTATGTTAAAACCAATCTTGACGATATAACATCACACGACATACAGATGATGGGATGGAGAACATCTGGCGAAAAGTACTGATCTCAAACAGCGGTGAACAACAAAGATGTTTATTTACAGCTAGTCATCAAATCCGCTGAAATCATAATTCAGGCCCAACCTTCCACCAAGGCCGGCCATCTCATAATATATAAAATGTGTATAGGCAACTTTTGAAATAAATCTCTCGCTCCATCATTTTTTCTTATATATAGTCTGACGCTGTCTCTAAGATTACTAGTTCGTCTAAGATGTATGTTCTTCTGGTTTCCTAACCCTTGATAAAGCCCGTAGGACTGGTGAACTAATCGATGTATCTTTGATATAAGACTGGCCTAACCACCAAGGCTGTTTACTTGTATCAATAGTCACTTGTTCTACGCTGCCCATAGCTACTGTCTATTATCTCTGCATCTAACACAACATACCTGTTCGTCTTGTAGTCTTGACAAACTTGTTAACACAATCTTGAACTGGCGACATTGTCTTTCTTGTCTTTATCTATCATCTATTAAAGGTGGCGTTCGAGCGTCTTGTTGGTTCGGCAAAACAATTTGATACAATACTGTGACCACAGCAACTACCCACCTTCAGTGGCTTGTTCGCCAGAAATATATGAACCATCAAAGATCGCTCGCCACTACACAACTTTCATACATAGCAAACTTGCTATCCTACGCAAAGAGCGTTCTCAAAATCAGACTCCCTTAATCTTCTTTTTGATTTCCCATTTTTCCGTTCTGTTCTAAAAATGTACTTCACCCTCGCAACACTTTCTCGTGCGTGTTTATTTCTGCTCGCTCACCAAAACCTTTCAAGGGACGTAATTTAAAGTTATCTCCCTTTGCTGAGTACACTCAAAACCCATACAATCTTCTTTAATCTCACTACAAAAACATTATTATGCAAATCAGTCACACCATATTTTGGAACTCACATGAATTACCAAACCAAAACACCAAGCTACATCTCCCAAAAGGGTACCGACGGAGTTACCTACCTTCAAATCCCAAGCTACCGAGGATATTCTCAATCCTGAGTAAACATTTATGACATATAAGGAAGGAAAACCCGAGGCCTGTAAACAGTAAATAAATATTAGACAAACATAAAGGTATGTTTTCAGGCACTCGTAAGAAATAAAGAAGAAGAACACTAGACAACAGAAAAACAACAGACGTGAGTGGCTTACCCAGGATTCAAAACCCGGACCTTCCGTACGACAATATCGCCTAGCTATACAAGCGAATCACACTCTCCTCCCGGCCAGCTAGGCATCCCCGAAAAAGATGCTTTACTGACCGGTCATTAGTGCGAAACACAAGACAACACCGGAAGTTTACAATGTGCAGCTTAGCCTTATTAATGACGCAATCACTTCTGTCGTTCCCCTATTATACAGTATATGTCAGTCCACACAAGACAAAGACCTTGATACTGTGTCTAGTAAATGATAGAAGACTTAAGAACAGTAGTATAGAACAGAGGGTAGGTTTCTGGTATTGTATAAACATTTATAACATATAAGGAAGGGAAACCCGAGGCCTGTAAACAGTAAATAAATATTAGACAAACATAAAGGTATGTTTTCAGGCACTCGTAAGAAATAAAGAAGTAGAACACTAGACAACAGAAAAACAACAGACGTGAGTGGCTTACCCAGGCTTCGAACCCCGGACCTTCCGTACGACAACACCGCCTAGCTATACAAGCGAATCACACTATCCTCCCGGCCAGCTAGGCATCCCCCCAAAAAAAGATGCTTTACTGACCGGTCATTAGTGCGAAACACAAGACAACGTCGGAAGTTTACAATGTGCAGCTTAGCCTTATTAATGACGCAATCACTTCTGTCGTTCCCCTATTATACAGTATATGTCAGTCCACACAAGACAAAGACCTTGATACTGTGTCTAGTAAATGATAGAAGACTTAAGAACAGTAGTATAGAACAGAGAGTAGGTTTCTGGTATTGTATAAACATTTATAACATCTTAGGAAGGGAAACCCGAGGCCTGTAAACAGTAAATAAATATTAGACAAACATAAAGGTATGTTTTCAGGCACTCGTAAGAAATAAAGAAGTAGAACACTAGACAACAGAAAAACAACAGACGTGAGTGGCTTACCCAGGATTCGAACCCCGGACCTTCCGTACGACAACACTGCCTAGCTATACAATCGAATCACACTATCCTCCCGGCCAGCTAGGCATCCTCCCAAAAAAAGATGCTTTACTGACCGGTCATTAGTGCGAAACACAAGACAACACCGGAAGTTTACAATGTGCAGATTAGCCTTATTAATGACGCAATCACTTCTGTCGTTCCCCTATTATACAGTATATGTCAGTCCACACAAGACAAAGACCTTGATACTGTGTCTAGTAAATGATAGAAGACTTAAGAACAGTAGTATAGAACAGAGGGTAAGTTTCTGGTATTGTATAAACATTTATAACATCTTAGGAAGGGAAACCCGAGTCCTGTAAACAGTAAATAAATATTAGACAAACATAAAGGTATGTTTTCAGGCACTCGTAAGAAATAAAGAAGTAGAACACTAGACAACAGAAAAACAACAGACGTAAGTGGCTTACCCAGGATTCGAACCCCGGACCTTCGAATCCTGGGTAAGCCACTCACGTCTGTTGTTTTTCAAGTGTCGATAGTTAGGACTATACTATAATCGGTAACCTTAGCTAACTGAAGGTAGACTGCATCGTAAATAGTTGCAGAACATACATACGCCAAAAGTCTGGATAAAATTTAAAATTGATAATAAAATTAATCTTATTGGGGTAAGTTGTACCCTGTACATTTTCTTATTTTATATTTGCATTTAACATACATGAAAAGCTTATTGATGTACAGTTGCGTATGCAGCTGGCAACCTTATCATAAAATAACTTGTCACATAAACCACCACTGCAAAAGCTGATTACTGCTTCGTGCAGGTTTCTTCACCAGGAACCAATAGTAGAGGTCGCCCCAGACTCCATAGGGAGCAGTAAGAGGATGATGATATATATATTTTTTTGTCAACAATTTTCTTTCAGACTTGTAATGTACATATATGACAACGATGCATCTTTCTCTCACCTGAACACTATTTCGTTTGCCTCGATGGATAGAGAATTCATTCTCAGGTACATCAGAAAAATTCAGAGGAAGATGAAATGGTGGAGGAAAGCGGGAGTCACCTGATGCTTACATCAGGAGACATTATACTTAAGAGATGTACAATTCTATATATTTCTCAGTTTCTGGTACTGGTTACTGGAATTCAACGCTGGACACAATTTATAATTGACGGGTCTAGAGATTACTCAAAGAAGCGACAATTTTGTAAGTTCTTCTTGCATAGCAGCGAACGTGCTACCACGCCACTCGACTCCTGACTTGAGAAGGAACTTTTCAATACATCATTGAGAACCAGCAGTGACTGAACTAAAACTCAACGACAAATTACTGTCACCACATTGCCAGCCAAGTACAAAGTAATGACACAGCATATGGACTATTATTTTTTAAAACTCCACCATAAAATAATATCTTCCCATAAAAATACACCATTAATTAACTTTTCTGACAAATCAGTTTTATTCATTTTAACCCTGTTCATCAAATATTTCATAAATAAATCTCTTGTTATCTATGTAAATATAAATCGTTAGTTGAAGTTAATCACTTGTTGAGTGAAATTGATGTCTGCACCCGTACGACTCATTTCTTTTAATACATATTTACAGAGCTATTAAATTAATTATTTGCTGAATTACCTCAGATGGGGGCTCATTATAAAAGTCACAAATATTTTTCTCACAGAAGTGGGTGGAGAATATAAAGTTTACAGTCAACTTAGACGACGCAGTTCTAGTACTTGTCATTCTAAAATCCCCGCGAGACTCCCTAAAACAGGGGCAGAAACCCCCCTATATACATTTCTGCCAAGAGTAACCTTGGGTAAAGGTTGCTACCTTTTGGAAAAGAAAAACTCAACCTTTTACTCGAAGTTGACCATTAGTGCACCACTACTGTAGAGCAAGTGAGACAACCCGCGACACAGTAAACATGACTTTCTGGAACTAGTAACGCAAGTAAACAGCATATGTCACGAATATGGATTGGACATTAACAACGAGAAAGCGAAAACTATGATAATTAGCAAAACAGACGATAAGCCAACATTAATGTTAATGTTGATCAGAATCGACATCATTGCCCTCTGGGCAAACCTATAGGTGATCAGTCTCCCTCAGCAAATGTGGAAGGTATGAATGCTAATTGTTCCTGTTGCGCACGTGTTGACGGCGGATGCGTCCTATCCTGCTGGTCTTACGTTTGATGCCAAATACCAGCAGTCCTAGCCTTGATGATTCATCGATTGCAGTGTCATTCTCTAATAGACGAACATGAATTGCTCTCAGTATTTCTTCCTTATCCATGGCCAATGCACCTTTTATGGGTGATCTTGAAGCTAGTCTGTCAGCTCTTTCATTGCCACGTACCCCGGCATGACCAGGATAGTAGATCCATATCAGTTCTTGAAGATTCGATGCTTCTATGGAGGTTTTCCATTTATGTTGAAGCTAACCATTATACCAACATCAGCTAACATTAAAGATAAGCATGAATGGGAAAATCCTGGAACAAGTCGAGATTTTCTCATATCTTGGCCATACAATAACAGAAGATAGCAGATGTGAGACAGAAATCAAGAAGAGAATAGGAATGGCCAAAGCTATATTCAACAACATGAGAGTAATACTGACATCTACACAGTTAACGAACAAATTAAAACTGAGAATAATCAAATATTTTATGCATTATTCGTTACTGAATGGTGTAGAAACATGGACAATGAGCAAGCAATTGGAAGAAATAATTCAGGCGCTCGAGATGTGGATATATAGAAGAATAGAGCGCATCTCGTGGAAAGAGAAGAAAACAAATAAAGAGGTCCTAGAAAACCTAGATATGAAGAAATAATTAATTAAGGAGATCAAAATTAGGCAACTTAAAAATTGTGGCCATATAAAAAGGCATGACACCTTGCAGAAGACCATAATAGAAGAAGGAGTTGTAAGGCAAACGTGCAAGGGGAAGACAGCGCAATAAGTTGCAAGCGAGCATCAAGAGATGGACAGGAAAGAGTCTATCAGAGTGCACCACAAAGACAAGAGACAGAAGGCGTTGGAGATTCATCACAGCTGACCTTCGTTGTGGAGATGGCAGTTGATGAGGATGATGATCATTAAATGTTTTTAGTTTATATAACATATAGTATTGTTGGAATTGATCGAAAGTAAAGTGCAGAAATGCAAAGTAATTGGTATCGTCCACTATCGCAGGTTTTCGTTCCGACAGACTGTTACCGTTGGCTTCTCACTGTTGCCGTTAACACTGTTAATGGGGCTGGTTTATACTGGCTCTTCTATTTACGTTTACATATAATTATCCATTGTCTTTTCTCAGTAAATTATGAGATCGTGCTCTTGATGGTGAAGTACGCGAAGGTGGGATATAATATTGACAACTTCATCATACAGTCAAATTCTGACGTTATAGATTTGATAAGTCCTTTCTCGAGTCCACAAACATTTATTATATCGATTCCATACAAGAACAGTTTACACATGGTCATCATGAAGAATTATAAATAATAAGTTGCAGTTCATACTTCAAATATTATTCCTTTACAAATCAGTCCTTTGTCTCCTAGCTTGAAAACATAGTAGTCAGAACCGCATAACTGTATGCACGCGTGGTTGGAAAATCCAATACACCGACAGTGAGATTATGCGTCTGGCATTAGAATAACTAAGGCGGACTATATATTCACGTTGACAAGGTTTAGTCAATTACTAACCTGTACCTTCATCTTTCTTCGTTATCACATTGGACTGACCCATGTCCATTATTTAATGTACTATAATTGTGCGGCAATATAAGCCCGGCAATAAAACATTCCAAGGACACGTCTTATCGGTTCGACGGTCGTCTAGAAAAGGGTCTCGTCTCTTGGTCACCGTGCGTGACAACTAACGCTGAAACGTCACAGCGTTCACTAGACCAATAATACTTTTACATTACATTACACGTTGTAACCCCTAAAATCAGATGCTGTTAACCTCTAGCAGACCATGCCAATAAATCTGCCGTAACAATTCCCTGTCCACTGGGGGAAAAAAAAAAAAATCTATTAGATAGATTTTTTTTTTTTTTTCAAAAACCTATCTGAATGAATACCAAAAAAAAAAAAAATTTAACAATATCGAAAAATTTAACCAACAATGCGGCATATGGACTACGATGTTCTGTCTAGAACAGTGTCGTGGTCATGTCGACTCAGTAACAGTCATCTAATATATTAATAATCATATTATACATAAGTGTTATACATAAATGACTAATGTTGATATCTATTAAATAATTAAATTAAAATATGTCGCAATGAACTGTCATGTCAGACTAATTTAACGAGTTAAAATTTAATTAATTAATTATATTGAGTGTGTAATCAAAATAAAGTTATTGCAAATCTAATGTGAGAGAACTGAAGGGATATGTTAAGTAGAAAAAATAAATAAATGAAAAATAAAGTAGCGAAAGATTGATAGTGTTTTCTATTATTTTCACTTGATGCAAGGAAATGTGTCCAATAGTTTTGTCATAAATGAAATTCACACAAAGTTCTGGTGTAAATACGACCATAGTGTCATTTGATTTAGTTCATTTCGTTTTCGCAATCGTCTGTACAAGTTATTTAGTTGAATTGTAAGCAAAGGTTTATCTCCATGTTAAGAATTTCGCGATAGGATTCATTCTTCTGTGACACGTAATTTCGGTTGACGTATTAGAAAAGTGTCAGTGTTGATTGCTATACATCCAAAGGATTTCTAGATAGTGCGTCTGCGACGATATTGTCTGTCCCATAGATGTACTCAATCGTAAAGTTGAATGGTTGAAGGAGAATAGAGTATCTGGTGAGCTTTGGACTTTTATGATTCGCCCGTCGTAGTGATGCTACGGCCCTTTGATCAGTTTGTACTACGAAAGGGGCTCCCAGTAGAAATTTCTCAAGTTTGGTTATCGCCCACACGACGGCTAAAAGTTCGCGGTCAACGGTAGAGTATTTCACTTCTGGTGGTTTCAGTTTTCGTGACACGTACAAGTTTGGATGGAGGATGTCGTCATGGTATTGGAGCAAACATGCGCCAATTCCGTAGTTACTCGCATCTGTGCGGAGAATAAACTTTTTGGAAGCATCAACAAGTCTCAAAATAGGTGGGTTTGAAAAGATATTAATAATATTAAGGTATACATTATTACACTCATTAGTCCATGTCACCTTCACTGGCATGTCCTTCCTCAGTAATGAGGACAATACAGCCGTGATGGATGACAGGTTAGGTACGAATCTACTGTAATATTGGACTAGACCTAACAAGCTTCTAACCTGTTTCTTCGTTTGAGGAACGGAAATGTTTAAAATTTTTGAAACTGTACTGGGTAGTGTTCGGATATATCCTGCTCCAATAATGTGACCCAAAAAAGTTATTTCGTGAAACGCTACTTGTAATTTTGTGGGTTTAGCAGTTAAATTGTTATTTCTTAATGTATCCAAAACGTATTCGAGACCCAAAACATGTTCCTCAAAAGATGAACTAAATAAGCATATGTCATCTATGTATGTAATAATGTCTGGTCTACCTGAAAAAATGTGTCGCATCATGCGAACAAAGGTAGCTGGAGCGTTAACAAGCCCAAAAGGCATCACATTCCACTGGTATAGACCTAGCGGAGTTGAAAACGCTGTGTAGTATTTAGCTTTTTCGGTTAGTGGTATCTGCCAATAACCTTTAGTTAAGTCTATCTTAGTGAATATAGTTGCTGTCGATAGACGTGGCAGTAAGTCATCGAGAAGTGGATGTGGTTCGCTATCAACTATCGTTTGTGCATTTAATTTTCTATAGTCGACGCATAGTCTAATGTTATTGTCCTTCTTTCGGACAATAACTAATGGAGAAGAAAATGGGGAATTACTAGTTTCGATAATTCCTAAAGATAACATCTGTTCAAGTTCCTTAGTAGTTTTAGTAAGAAAGTGTAGAGGAACAGAATATGGATGTACCCGAATTGGAGTATCATCATTAAGAGTGATGTCATGATTAATGACTGATGTGCGACCTGGAATGTCGGTTAACACATCTTGATAGGATTGTAGAAGTTCAGCTATCTGTTGATGCTGTTGCGGTGTAACTGACGAGGAGATGGTTACATCCCGCCAAGATTCACTAGGCTGTACTACAGGTACAGGTAATGCTAACTGTACCTCAGGAAAAGATGATTCTTCTTCCTGGATAACAGACAAATTAGAATAGTGACATCTAGGTACGAAAGTGTCATCTAGTTCATGAAAAATAGCTTGTAGATGTTCAGGTCGAGTATGAAATTGCTTGAGCATATTTATGTGAAATATTTTGTGATGTCCCTTAATGTCCAGGACATAATCAACATCAGAAATCTTATTGATAACCTGGTAAGGACCGTTCCACGAGATTAGTAGTTTATTATTGTTATGTGGCAATAACACATAAGCTTGATCTCCTGGAAATAATTGACGTAATCGTCTATTACTGTTTTGGAAAGTTCTAGCTTTCTCTTTCGCAGCCTCAGATGAAGCTGTTGCCATTTTACAGGCATCAATAATGTTATTCCGGAGATTAATTACATACTCATAGGATGACTGGGTATCCTGAGTCATCTCGGAGTCAATCAATAAGTCTTTTATTAGTCCCATAGGACCTCTTGGTGGAGCGCCAAAGACTAGTTGAAATGGAGAGAAGCCAGTTTGTTCATGTGGCACCTCTCGATAAGCGAATAACACAGCTGGTAGAACTCTGTCCCAGTCGTGTGGATGGTTAACTGTAACTTTATGTAACATTTGTTTGAGTGTGCGGTTAAGTCTTTCTACAGCACCATTACTCATTGGGTGATAAATGCTGCTGAGATTTCTATCTATTTGCCAAGTCTTCATTACCTCTGTCATAGTCTCAGATATAAATTGAGAACCATGATCTGACAAAAGTTTTCTAGGAAAACCTACTCTAGAAAAGATAAGGTGTAGTGCATCAGCTACATCTGTGGTGTTGGTTGTTTTTAATGGGATGGCTTCTGGCCATCGTGTGCATAAATCGATGCAAGTGAGAATAAATCTATGTCCTCTGGCTGATGGTAAAAGTGGGCCAATGATATCAATGGCCATTTTGTCGAAAGGTCTCACAGATATGTCACAAGCCTGAATAGGCGCCGTGTGAAAGGCTCCCCGTGCTTTCACTTCTTGGCATATCGTACAGGAGCGTACGTACTGTGAAATATCTCGTGATACTCCCGGCCAAAAAAAAGACGATAATACTCGCGAACGTGTACGAGTATAACCCATGTGACCTGCACACTTAGAATCATGTGCGTGTTGAAGTATGTACCGTCTAAAAGCAAAAGGTACCATGACTTGTTGTCTTATCTGAGTTTTATCCATAAAACATCTTAATAAAATGTCATTTTTAATGCTAAACCAATGACTATTATTTTTGTTCATAGCAAGATTGTCAGCTTTGTTGACCAGTGAAAAAAATTTTGTTAGTGACCTGTCTTCCCTCTGTTTTGCAGCAAAGGATACTCGGTCAATAGCAGAATGAATCTCGATACTTTCATGATCGTCTGTTTCCTTGTTTTCAGTGTCCATAGTCTCTAATTTTTTTGTATGTGCTCTGGTTATTGCTGCATTTCCGATGCATAGATTATTTTTTTCCCATTCAATAATCTCTTCTGGTGTGCAATCTTTACTCCCGTGTATGCATCCCACCATAAGGTCGGCAATTGGGTTTCTTAACATGCATGCTTTAACGTTGCCTGTGAAAAAGGGTGTTTCAAGATAGATAATAGCAGTTGGATAACATTCTATGGTTCCACCAAAGGTCATACACCTGACATGTTCTCCAGTTGCACAATTCGGATGAACAAGTGTCTGACGGATTCCGATCGTGGTCGATCCCGAATCTCTTAAGACTGAGACGATGGATCCATTACCTTTTCCTCTCTGTTGAAGATCAGCGAGCCTGTTCCATCATTGACTGCTAGACTGACTTCTGGTAGAATGTGTCCGCAGTTCAGAACTGTCTCTTTTGCTTTCTGAAATATAAGATTACATGTTGGGCAACTATTTGCCACGTTATAATTCATTGCAAAACAAGTAGATGAAGACTGTATTTTGTTATCAGTAGGTGAACTCTCAACACCAGGGGTTGTAGCAGTAGTAACGGCTGCCCCTGTATTATGGTTATAATTTGTCGATCTATGAGAATGAGAACGATGACGAGAATAATTAGATGAATTATCCCGTTGTCCTCTATTGTAACTGTTATCTCGATGTCTCGAGTTATAATTATCGCTATTGTTCCACTTGTTACCATTATTATAATTATATGAACGATTATAACTTGAGTTACGTGGATTACTGTTGTATCTTGACTGAGGTGAATAATTTCTGGTTTGTTGTCTTCCTCTATTAAAGTTATTGTTAAAGTTATTCTGTCCCTTATGAAAATTAATGTCATAGTTTCCTTTGAACCTACCTCTGTCCACACTGTGTGTTCTAGGTTTGTTATGATTATGATATGCCATATTGGAGGCTACAGGAAGTGGTTCTCTTGTCAACGAGCCAGAAATATTAGCATTCGGATGAGCTGTGCAGTAATTTAAAGAAATTTTTTCTAACTCATCAATAGATTCTGGTTTTCTTTCTTGCAGATAAGCAAAGAATGGTGGGCTGACAGAAGATAATACTTTATCCCTCAATAACAAATCGACTAACTTGTCGTAAGATTTGTTGACACCTGCCAGTTCAGCCCATCTGTTAAAAGTATTGCGTATGTTAGCAATAAAACCTGTGAAATCTTTATTGTTATCTGGCAACAAACTTTTAAAACGTAATCTACATGACTCTTCGTTCAAGTGGAAACGGCGTAATAACAACGTCTTAATGGCCTCATAGTCTGTGGATAATGTTGGATCTATATTTTGTGCTGCACTTGCAGGTTCGCCATCCAGAAATTCCTTAAGTTTAAGTGCCCATGCAGTTTTGTCAAGGTTATTGACTTTACATATATCCTCAAAGCGCGCCAGCCACGATGAAAGGTCATCCATGTGTAACTTGAATGGTGGTAGTTTAAAGTAATAATTGCCCTTAAGTCGGGTGGATGAAGATCCAGATTGAGCATTATCATTTTGGCTTGATGCAGCACTCTGCGAATTAAGTTTTGCTGTTTCCAATTTAAGCCGTTGCAGTTCCATTTCTTGCTGCAGTATGATTTCTTGTCGTTTCAATTTATTCTCTTCTTCAATCCGTAGGATTTCATCTCTTGCCACCTTTCTTTCTTCTTCTTGTCTTAATTCAGCTTTCTTTTCAGCCTCCTTTCTTTCAAGTTCTTCCATCTCTGCCTTATATCTTGACAGTTGTTGTTCAGCAAATTCAAGGAGTGCCTCTCCCTTTTTATTACAATCTTTTCCAATTTTAATGAAATGGTCCAAGGTAAGCATTCTTGGAGTTTAATTATTTAAGTATTTAATTACTTATGTCTTGTAATCGACAATGTAATCTATGTCGATAATAATATTACTGTATTGCTATGTATAAGTTCCACAAACTATAATATTTTGTAGAAATATTATATATATACTCACTGAATATCTATCATAAATAGTTATGATAGTTAATTATATAAGCTGCTGAAATTATATCAAGCGCTTAATATTAATAATTATGTGTATTATCCCCAAATAATTAGTCTTAATTGTCACTAAGTTCACAATATAGTACTGAGAAAGTGTACTAAGTTATATTAGATATGTATTAATATGTTATAAAGTTTTAATAATTAATCATTATAATTTATGCCTTAATCATGAGGCATAAAGTGCATTGCCCATTTCTAGGACCACTACTGCAAATATGTGCAAAGTCCCTAATTCCTCATCAAAGCTTATAAAAATTTCATCATATTCATCTACACTATAATTAATGAAGAAATTATAGCATTAATATTAAATTAATAAAATATGTAATGAATACAAACAATACAAATGGGTTAACCAAGGATTACAGAACAGGAGCACAATACAAAAGTGACATTTTCACAAAAATAAATGCTATTATAAGACCAAGTGTACTAACCGGAAATGTAGAAGGGTGAAGGTTAACTGAGGAAACGAACATATTTTGTACTATGAAAGATGACGTCACAGGACTCATTTGACGTTAATACAATACATTTAATTAAAATAAAAGATAGCTAGATCAGAATAACAAGATAGCTTACGAACATAGGACTGCAAATGAATAAAATCCAAGAACCAAATACACATGAAAACAACAGTTAAAACATGACTATACACCTAACATGCAAAGTGAATTAATGCAAGACCGAACCCGAACGATCACCGATAACGATAATTCGACGCTTTCTTCGCGAGGTGCTATTAATTCACAGCCTTAGGAACATTCAAAATGAATATCGGCATCCTGAGAGCCATTTTATTCATTATGAACCGCCGCCCATCCATACCCGCAAATAACGGACAACATCAACGGACAAAAAGAAACAGATAGAACATCGATAAACAATTAATAGAGAGGACATGCCTGCAAAATGGTATGGACTCGTTAGTGTGTTAATGAATGACAATCGTCCTAGGTCTAAACTTATCTTTTGAAGGCTCCGGCGATGGCAAATTCGTCAACGGACTAGACTAGTGCCTAGTACTGTTTGCTCATGATTGGCTGATCACAGTATTCTCTTGTCTGGTCTTCTTGATTAAGCAAATATTAATCAAAACTGGAATGAGTTGACGGTTGTTCCTTTCGAAGCGCGGCATCTACGCACGATGTAGTGACGTCAGAGTTGCATTGCGTAGTCATGTGTTCAACGTAGTGTTATGCAGATCATGTGACTTGCTTGTAATGGTAAACAGTTGGCAACACATGTAAACAAGAAAATCTTTTTTTTTTTTTCGTCCCCACACTGGCCACCACTGTTACCGTTGGCTTCTCACTGTTGCCGTTAACACTGTTAATGGGGCTGGTTTATACTGGCTCTTCTATTTACGTTTACATATAATTATCCATTGTCTTTTCTCAGTAAATTATGAGATCGTGCTCTTGATGGTGAAGTACGCGAAGGTGGGATATAATATTGACAACTTCATCATACAGTCAAATTCTGACGTTATAGATTTGATAAGTCCTTTCTCGAGTCCACAAACATTTATTATATCGATTCCATACAAGAACAGTTTACACATGGTCATCATGAAGAATTATAAATAATAAGTTGCAGTTCATACTTCAAATATTATTCCTTTACAAATCAGTCCTTTGTCTCCTAGCTTGAAAACATAGTAGTCAGAACCGCATAACTGTATGCACGCGTGGTTGGAAAATCCAATACACCGACAGTGAGATTATGCGTCTGGCATTAGAATAACTAAGGCGGACTATATATTCACGTTGACAAGGTTTAGTCAATTACTAACCTGTACCTTCATCTTTCTTCGTTATCACATTGGACTGACCCATGTCCATTATTTAATGTACTATAATTGTGCGGCAATATAAGCCCGGCAATAAAACATTCCAAGGACACGTCTTATCGGTTCGACGGTCGTCTAGAAAAGGGTCTCGTCTCTTGGTCACCGTGCGTGACAACTAACGCTGAAACGTCACAGCGTTCACTAGACCAATAATACTTTTACATTACATTACACGTTGTAACCCCTAAAATCAGATGCTGTTAACCTCTAGCAGACCATGCCAATAAATCTGCCGTAACACAGTGGTTACTCCAACCGACGCAGGATGGTGTATGTATGAAGTAGAAGTGTAGAGTGTGATTACCGCGAATGGTGTACTGTTCGTGTGCTGACCAATATAACCACTCATACACTTGTGTCTACAAGGCACCAATGCAGACTGCTGGAATCTTTGTTTACTCAATTTATTCAGACGTACACACTGGGACATACGAGTACATCATGGTATGTTGACATATCAATTTGTAGGTATACATAGCAGATCTGAAGTCATGACACATTCAGAAATAATGGGCAGTACATCAAAAGTTCAATTGTCATGATACATTATGGCCGCATTCCCCTATCTGACTAAACGCGTCAGTGAAGGCAGATCGGTAAATAACTAAAGTTACTTGACGTCCATAGTTTGTAGCATATATTATGAAACCACGAAAGAGGGGGTTTCTAGCAAGATTGAGATCTCCCTGTCACTGTCCGATAATAGGATAAATAATCTGTTCTCTTGGCAGTGATCAAAACATATGATGACCGAAATCTAACATGGCTGCCTCCCTGAGTTGTCGTTCACTCATTCATAGGAAGGAGAATATGAGCCAGAGTTAATTTATAATGGGTATATAAATGATTTCATAAATGTTTCCATACAGCTCTACGGTGATCAGGTTAATTCACGTAGCCATAACCGCTGCAGGAAAGTCTGTCATCTTCGTCGATACAAAACACGACCCTAGCGATACGAAGCACAATGTTCCATCTAGGTCGAATCGACATGAGATCCTCAATATAGGGTCTGGCAATACATGGAGTCCGAATTATACATTGTACCGTACCTTAGGAGAGTCTCTAACATAAACTATAGTAGAGATACCATCTCCTTTAGAAGAAAACCACTTCATGAATCACATTTCCTTAAGAATCTACCAGCCCTTTGAAAAGTGCGTACCCGCCATTATCACGGTACATCGGAACTCATCACGACTTGTCAAGACAACTCATACTTCCGCTAGACCGGAATAACAAGAATCTAGTCCCTCCTACCCATCCAAAATATACAATATAGGACTGATTCTACTTGTACTAATAATATGTAATACATATGAATTCAGGCCATAAACACAATAAGCAAATTAATATATTTTCTGGCCCTAAAAAATAAGTACAAACGTAAGAGCAATCCATGCGCCGGATCAATATCAAGAACGATTACTCCTATAATCAAAAGTGTGAATCAACCATGGATTCTCTCGCTTTTACCATAGACAGCATTTTCATACACAAATGAATGAATGTCTATATTTTTCCCATATTAAATAGCCATATCGATTTTTGTAATATGTGCGTCAAAATATGCACGCAACAGATTACCACACCCCTCGGGAAAAAAAAAAAATGGTACATTTTTTTTTTTGAAATACATCTAGGAGCAACATACAATAGGCTCACAACGCACCAATACAATGCGCAGATGATAAGCATAAGTTTTATGACCTTAGAGAAAGTACTTCTCTAAGTATAAATATTTCCAGAGAGGTGTCACCAACGCATACTACAATATTAGCAATGACACAATTTCCACATTAGTTTATACATAAATTTCATCTAAGATATCTTAACATCATGATCATCAAAGACGAAAAACATTGAAAGATCAGCGGTGAATAAATATCAATGAACCGCTAAGTAGTGTTACAATCAATATATGATATATTACATATGTGTACACATTTCAACATAGAAACAACTGTATCAAAGTTGTATAGCAGTTATGAATCATGTGGGCATCTAGACAAAATATCTGCCATCACATTTTCTGACCCACGGATAGCTCGCACCGAAAAAATGAAATGGCTGTAGAGCAATCGCGTATCGCGTTGATCTCGCGCTCTTCAGATTTTTACTCTGAATAGCCGTAAGAGCTTTCTGGTCAGTTTCCACAATGAAATGCGCGCCCAGAAGAAATCTTTGCAGTTTAAGGATTGACCAAAACATAGCCAATAATTCACGGTCTAGGACCGAGTAATTCTTCTCTGCGGCATTTAATTTCCGAGAAATATACATCACAGGATGCAGAGTTCCAGAGTACTCTTGCATTAGTGCAGCTCCAATCCTGGTGGATGAAGTGTCACTACGAAGAATAAATGTCTTATCCTTAGAAGGCAATACTAGGATAGGTGAAGTAGAAAACATAGTTTTAACCTTATCCAAAGAGGATTGACATTCTTGAGTCCAATGGACTACATTAGGAGACCCTTTCTTTAGCAAGGAAGAAAGAGGTGACATAATGGAGGACAGATTCGGGATGAATCGTCCATAAAATTGTATTAGACCTAAGAGACTTCGTACTTGCTTTTTAGTCTTAGGAATAGAAATGTTAAGTATCTGACTTGTATTATGGTCTTCTGTTTTTAGGAACCCATGACCAACACGGTGTCCTAAGAAAGATATTTCGCTAAAACCAATACATGCTTTCGATGGTTTCGCTGTCAGGTTATGCTCGCGTAAGATAGACAATAGTTCATTTATACCATTATAGTGATCGTTCCAAGTATCACTGAAAAGACAGATGTCATCAAGATACGCAATGACATCTGAGCGATGAGATAGGATTCGACGCATCATGCGTACAAATGTTGCAGGGGCGTTCATAAGACCGAAAGGCATGAAATTCCATTGGAATAGACCCCTAGGCGTCGAAAAAGCAGTAAACGGTTTGGCGTGTTCGGATAGTGGAACTTGCCAATATCCCTTAGACAAATCGAGTTTAGTAAAGAAGTGAGAATTCGATAGTCTCGTAAGTAGCTCTTCTAGTAAAGGCATAGGTTCAGCATCGAATTTAGTCACTTGATTCAATTTGCGATAATCCACGCAAAGACGTATGTTATTGTCTTTTTTCCGTACTATAACCATCGGCGAAGAATATGCTGATGTGGATGGTTCAATAATTTTTAACTCTATCATCTCATCTAACTCTTTCTCTACCTGTGCTTGAAAATGTATCGGGATAGGATACGGTCTGACTCTTATAGGACTATGGTCAGTAAGAATAATGTCATGTTGAATGACATCCGTTTGACCAGGAATGTCAGTAAGGACATCCTGAAATTGTTCTAACAAAGTAGAAACTTGTTTCTGCTCTCCTGGAGATAATTCTGGAGAAATTGCAACATCTTTCCATGATTCATTAGAGTGAAGAGGAATCATTGGAAAAGGTAAATTTACATCCGAGAAACTCGTTTCCTCATCCTGTATTACTGACAGAGATGAGTACTGTCCATGTTGGACTGGAAAATCGTCCGTTGCCTGGAAAACAGGTTGTAAATAATCAGGACGTTCATGGAATTCCGTGAGCATGTTGATGTGGAAGGTTTTACGCTTCCCGTCAATATCGACGATATAGTCAACATCGGAAACTTTTGATATTATATCGTACGGACCTTTCCAAGAAATGAGAAGTCTATTTTCCCTACAAGGTAGCAAGACAAATGCTTTGTCACCTGGACAAAGTTGTCGCAAACATCTCTTTTTATTGGCAAATTCCCTTGCCTTCTGTTTCGCAAATTCAGAAGAAGCAGTTGCCAATTTGCATGCTTCAATAATCTTGTGTCTAAGTGCGATGACATATTCATAAGAGGATTTTGTGTCATCGACAATATTATCAGCAGTTATAAGATCATGAAGTAAGGACATAGGACCTCGCGGTTTCGCGCCAAAGACAAGTTCAAAGGGAGAAAATCCTGTATGTTCGTTGGCGACCTCTCTATATGCAAAGAGAGCCGCGGGTAAAACCCTATCCCAATCCTGAGGATGATCTTCCGTTATCTTACCTAGTAGGTTTTTCAGAGTTCTATTCAAACGTTCCACCATCCCATTGGACATAGGATGATAAATACTACTCAGCGATCTCTCTATCTTCAGAGTCGACATTACTTGAGACATGGTATCCGATATGAGTTGGGTACCATGGTCGGATAATATTTCTGCTGGAAACCCCAGACGAGAAAATATTAACCAAAGAGCATCTGCGACATCAGCAGTAGTTATGCTCTTTAGAGGAACAGCCTCCGGCCAACGTGTGCACATATCAACACACGTCAAAATAAATTGGTGTCCTCTAGCAGACTTTATCTTAAATGGACCAATGATGTCTATCGCCATTTTTTGAAATGGCCGAATGGGAATGTCTGCAGCCTGAATAGGTGCATCATGGCGTGGACCTCTGGATTTAATCTCTTGACATACTTTACAAGATCGACAATAGATTCGTATGTCCTTATTCACAGCAGGCCAAAAGAAAGATTGAAGAACTCTAGCTTTAGTACGGGAAAAACCCATATGTCCAGCACACTGCGAATCATGAGCGTGCTGTAAGATTTTAACTCTCATATTTTTAGGCACAAGGATTTGAGAATGAATGGACTTAGCGGAGTCTTGTACCATACGTACAAGTACGCCATTCTTCATCGTAATCCAAGATTTACGATTAGTATCCTTATTCGGATCACCTGTTGTTGCCAGAGTAAAGAATTTCTTTAGAGTAGGATCATCTTCCTGCTGTTTGATAAAGGAATCGTGGGAAATCTCCAAGGGATCATCTTGGATCTGCGCATCATTATCTTCAGAATGTGAAGATTGTGGCATATTAAGAGCTTGAGCCCTAGTGATTACTGCATTAGCAGATTGCATATTAACATTTTCCCAATTAGAGATTTGCTGTGGAGTGCATTCTTTCACTCCATGAATGCGACCGATGATAAGATCAGCGATCGGATTCGGCAAGAGACATGCTTGCACCTCTCCTGTAAAGAAAGGCGTAGCAATATTGATAATGGCAGTGGAGTACTTCTCCAATGTGCCACCAAATGTTACACATTTGACTATATTGCCTGTAGCTCGAGAAGGATTTACGAGTGATTGCCTCACTCCAATGGTAGTGCACCCCGAATCGAAAAGAATTGATACCGGAGTACCATCTATTAGGCCCCTATTAAAGACAAGAGCACCCCTTCCATTATGCGCAATTGACGCATGGAGAGCGGGAAGCGGGTGACCGCAGCTTAAAGTAGACACTGTGGTTGGATCGAATAATGTTTTGCATTGCGAACACTCAGATGCTCTAGCAAAATCGAAAGCGGAATTTGCTACACTGTTGGATTCTTTTTTATCATTATTCTGATTATCGGTGTCGTGGAACTCCTGTTGTGCAGAGTTAGCCTGGTAATAAGATTTACCATGTCTTTTGTGTTGTGATCTACCTCGGTTATAATTGTCTCTATAATTATTATTGCCTCTGTTATAACCCCTATTTGGGTTTGAATCATAATATTCATGATCATAATCATCATGCTCGTTATATTGAGTATCCCTGTAATATTGGTTTTTTTGTCTCCATGAAGCACTTGGGTAGTTCCTATAGCTACTCCCTTTCCGAGAATTTCTAACATTATGGGTACCCCTCGCGTGTCGAGGACTATCAGCCCGATTCCAGTTCTTCGAAGAAGAACCCTGATTTGAGTGGTTATCTTGGTTTTGATACCTATTCCAATTAACCTTTTTATCAAATTTATTTTTAGCTCCTTGGAATTTGTGTGAGTAATTCTGATTATATTCTGTTGCCGAAGCAACTGGCATACTCTCTTTAATGTTAGAGTTACTAAGAATGATGTCAGGGTGTGCCGTGGCATACTGGTCACAATATTCTTCCATTTGCTTTATTGTACCAGGTTTACGCTCATGTAAGAACTCTAGGAATGATTTATTTACAGAAGACATGACCTTGTCTCTTAGCAATAAATCCGTAAGACCATCAAATGTTTTCTCTGTTTTGGATAATTCAATCCATCGTGAAAGTGTAATTCGTGCTTTTGAGATGAAATCTGAGAATTCTACACCTACCTCAGGTCTCATTGTTTTAAACAAAAGACGGTAACCTTCCTCAGACAGCTGATATCTCTTTATCAAAGCTGCCCTAACAGCATCATAATTATCTTTGTCGGCCTCTTCAACAAAATATAACTTACTCAGAGACTCCCCTTTTAGATTTTCAGACAACTGATTCACATACTGTGATTTGTCAACATTATGAGATCGACAAGCCCGTTCAAATCTAGAAAGCCAAAATGTTATGTCATCACTGGTAGGGTTAAACGCTGGTACCTTGACCTTGTACACAAAGGGTTTACCATTACCACCAGATGCCTGATTAACATTACTCATACATGTCAATTTTAATTTCTCTAATTCAAACTCATGTTCTCTTATTGCTTTTCTCTCTTCAGCTTCTCTATCTAATCTTTTCTGTTCTGCAGCAGCAGCAGCTTCTAATTTTTTCTGTTCTGCAGCAGCAGCAACTTCTAATTTTTTCTGTTCTGCAGCAGCAGCAACTTCTAATTTTTTCTGTTCTGCAGCAACTTCTAATTTTTTCTGTTCTGCAGCAACTTCTAATTTCTTCTGTTCTGCCTCAAATCTCCTTTCCTCCACTTGCATCTGCAATTTCTTAAGTTCAGCAGCAGTATCAGCTTCTTTTTCTAATCTTTTTTCTTCAGCTAGAGCTTTCCTTTCTTCTGCAGCAGCTTTTTTTTTCTTCTATTTGAAGTTTTCTCTCCTCAGCCGCAGCTTTTTTTTTCCTCAGCAGCAGCTTTTCTTTCTTCAACAGCAGCAGCAGTTTTTTTCTCTTCTGCAGCTAATGCTTTGTCATATTGAGCAACAGCCCATTGTTCTAAGTCTTTTCCAGTCTTATCAAGAGATTTTCCTTGTGCAATAAAATAATCTAATGTAGACATATTGTCTTCTTAAATCAGAAACCTGAAAAAGTAAATAAATTACCCTATTTCACTTTAATGGGAGACAAGTCTATACCATAGACTTAGTCTTAGTCCAAACTTGTATGGTTTATAATAACCAATGATAACTTGAGTACCTGTGGACAACAATAACTGTATCTCAAATACTGTGGGAGACAAGCCTTACCAAGGTCTTGTATATCTCAATGTAATCAAAGATCACTTGGGTACCTGTGGAAAAAATATTTCCCTTTACCAATCACTTTGGGAGACAAGCTGATAAAGTTGTTATTTTATTCCCGTTAATGATGTCCACCAAAAGATAATTATAAGTGGATGGAAGCAGACATCATCATCATCATCAGTTGATAAACTCTTAATACAAGACCCTTGCCCTGAGCAAGAGTTGATAAAGTCCTCTGGTGTTCTGATTACTGAAGCTCGCTCGAACATCACCAGAGTTAAATACTGTGTTGTTGTGTTGCTCGTGGTTCGAGTATGGAATGTCAACTTGACCTACGCAGTGGTGTGTAGACATAGAGGGAGTGTATAATGTGCGAATGATAGGAAGGGGTCGTGGTGTTGACAAATGTTCTTTTCTTACACTCATGTATGGCTGGAAGTCATCGACACCAACGACTGTGTACCTTTACTAAAGTTTAAGTGGACGTACACACTCGACAGCACAGATAGTGACAAATCACGGGTTGGCATAATACATCATGGTACAGTGGATAACTGGTCTTGCAATGTTATGTTACATGGGCACTCATGTAGAATAATATTATAATGGACTGTCAGTAGCCAAGCATTCAGTATTGCCCATATATATATATATCAACTGAGTTTACTGACAAAGCACGTCAGATTATAAACAATATCCAAGATGGCTTCTACCTCATCTCGTCTAGCGAAGATTCTTTAACATAAGGTTCAGCACAGTTTTTTCATATAATAATATTGAACCGCTAACAATGGGTTCTCATGTGTAGCAGTGATCTCTGGACTAATCAAGCGATAATACGGGCATCCCTTTTCTCTTCTTGAAAGTCACTACATGTTTTTGGTTCCAAGATGGCTTCACTCGTGAGCTGTCACTCACGTTTGGATACAGATAATGAATCTGTCCTAAAGTTAGTCATTCATTAAATCTTTCATTGCTCTGTAGATTTGATCATGAACACTTGACTGCAATCTACAGGATATAGTGCTGCTAGGAATCGAAGTCGTTTTCATCGAGTCAAATATATTCTCTTAGACATTCAAATCGTACCTGTCGAAAATGGTGGCTTCGTACGAGAGTTCATAAGAGTGTCTATTATTACCTTGGTATCAGAAATATGATTCTGCCATTCCTTGGCAATACGAATAAACACTGGGGTAAAGCATACACGATAGGTCTAGACGACTATCACTTTCCCCACAAATACTGAGATCACTTTTTCCCCGGCGACATGCCGACATAGAAAACACAGTCCCTATCAGGACGAAGCCAAATCACACCACACTCTAGCGACACATCCGCCGAATAGCCTTTGACCTCCCTAGAGACAACAGAACATATAGTTCGACTTAGATATGTAAAGATATACAAATATAAGACAGACTCGTCCTACTCAGACAAACAATACACATAAATTCAGGCCATAGATATTCTGAAGCAAGAACAATCTATTACTACCCAAACAAAGAATAAATCGCAGAAAACTGGATTTATCCGCGGAGTTCGATCGAAAGAGCCGACACAACTTTCAAGGGAAGTAACTCAATAATGACTTTTCCTTAAGCACTATTTTGTTTACAAAATATTTGCGAACATAACAAGTATATCAATGTATAATATTGTAAGATATCAAAGACTGCACGTAACAGTCTTACCACACCTCCCGGGAAAAAAAATGGAACATTTTTTTTTTTGAAATACATCTAGGAGCAACGTACAATAGGCTCACAACGCATGAATAATGCGCAGATGAAAATATGAGGAATACCTATAACGCCTAATATGAGGCTAAGTCGACTTATGGAGCGACTGGTGAGAATGTGTCTCATAAACTGAGAGAAATTATTTCTCTACAAGTATATTTTTCCAGGAAGGTGTCATCAAAGTATAATACAATTCTGGCAATTACACAATGCCTAAAAAATTCATATCATCATTTCGTATTAGATATCTTAAATTTATGATTTATGAAGAAAAAAATCATCAAAGCACAGCGGTGAATAAACATCAATGAACCGCTATGTAGTGATACAATCATTATATTATTAAATTACAAATGTGTATCTATCATGATGTAGAAAAGGAACTACTATAGAACTAGACATATCAAGAAGTCTAAGCCCTAATAGTTATGTGGAATCATGTGGGCATCTTGACAGAATGTCTGCCATCACATTATCTGATCCACGAATAGCTCGCACAGAGAAATGAAAAGGTTGAAGAGCAATTGCATATCGAGTAGACCTCGAGCTCTTCAAATTCTTACTCTGTATAGCAGTAAGAGCTTTTTGGTCGGTTTCTACTATGAAATGTGCGCCTAGAAGGAATCTCTGTAGTTTGAGGATCGACCAAACCATAGCTAATAGCTCACGGTCTAAAACCGAATAATTCCTTTCTGCCGCATTAAGTTTTCTGGAAATATACATTACAGGATGCAGAGTTCCAGAGTACTCTTGCATTAGTGCCGCTCCAATCCCAGTGGATGAAGCGTCACTATGAAGAACGAATGTCTTATCTTTAGTGGGTAGCACTAAAATAGGTGGTGTTGAAAACAGTGTTTTAATCTTATCCAGAGAGCATTGGCATTCCTGAGACCAGTGGACCACATTAGGCGAACCTTTCTTTAGAAGTGTTGAAAGAGGTGCCATGATAGAGGATAGATTCTGAATGAATCTGCCATAAAATTGAATAAGACCTAACAGACTTCTCACCTGTTTTTTAGTCTTAGGGATTGAGATGTTAAGTATCTTACTAGTATTATGGTCCTCTGTCTTTAGGAAACCATGACCAACTCGGTGGCCTAGGAAAGAAATTTCGCTAAAACCAATATAGGCTTTAGAGGGTTTCGCTGTCAGGTTGTGCTCACGCAAAGTAGACAGCAATTCATCTAACCCTGAATAGTGATCTTCCCAAGTATCACTGAAAAGACAGATGTCGTCTAGATATGCAATGACATCTGACCGATAAGATAGGATTCGGCGCATCATGCGTACGAATGTAGCTGGTGCGTTCATAAGACCGAAAGGCATAAAATTCCATTGGAACAAACCTCTAGGTGTTGAAAAAGCCGTGAGAGGTTTGGCGCGTTCAGATAAAGGAACTTGCCAATATCCTTTAGACAAATCAAGTTTAGTGAAAAAATGAGATTTGGAGAGTCGAGTAAGTAGCTCTTCCAGTAAAGGCATAGGTTCGGCATCGAACTTCGTTACTTGATTCAATTTTCGATAGTCAACGCAAAGACGTATGTTATTGTCTTTTTTACGCACAATAACCATCGGCGAAGAATATGCAGAGGTGGATGGTTCGATTATTTTCAAATCTATCATCTCATCCAACTCTTTCTCGACCTGCGCTTGAAAATGTATAGGTATAGGATAAGGTCTAACCCTAATAGGAGTATGGTCAGTTAGAACAATGTCATGTTCAATGACATGCGTTTGTCCAGGGATGTCAGTGAGTACATCCTGAAATGTTTGCAACATAGTTGAAACTTGTCGCTGTTCTCCTAGAGACAAATCAGGAGAGACAGTAACGTTCTTCCATGATTCACTAGAATGAAGTGGGATCATTGGAAGAGGAAGATTTACATCTGAAAAACTTGTTTCCTCATCCTGTATCACGGACAGTGATGAGTAATGACCATGTTGTACTGGAGAATTGTCCGTTGCTTGGAAAATGGGTTGCAAATAATCCGGACGTTCATGGAATTCAGTAAGCATATTGATGTGGAAGGTTTTATGCTTCCCATCAATATCGACAATATAGTCGACATCGGAAATTTTCGATATTATATCGTACGGACCTTTCCAAGAAATAAGTAATCTGTTTTCCCTACAAGGTAGTAATACAAATGCTTTGTCACCAGGACAAAGTTGTCGTAAGCATCTCTTCTTATTGGCAAATTGCCTTGCCTTCTGTTTCGCAAATTCAGAAGAAGAAGTTGCTAATTTGCATGCTTCGATAATTTTTTGTCTCAACGCGATGACATATTCGTAGGATGACTTTGTGTCATCGTCAATATTGTCAGATGTAATGAGATCGTGAAGCAACCACATAGGGCCACGCGGACGCGCGCCAAAGACGAGTTCAAAGGGAGAAAATCCTGTATGTTCATTGGGTACCTCTCTGTAAGCGAAGAGGGCCGCAGGTAAAACTCTGTCCCAGTCTTGAGGATGATCCTCAGTTATCTTCCCCAGTAAGTTTTTAAGTGTTCTATTAAGGCGTTCGACCATACCATTAGACATTGGATGGTAGATACTACTTAAAGATCTATCTATCTGCAGAGTAGACATTACTTGAGACATGGTATCTGATATTAGTTGGGTGCCATGGTCTGACAATATCTCTCCGGGGAACCCCAGACGAGAAAATATAAGCCAAAGAGCATCTGCAATATCAGCAGTAGTAATGCTCTTCAGAGGAATAGCCTCTGGCCAACGTGTGCACATATCAACACACGTCAAGATAAACTGATGTCCTCTGGCAGACTTGATCTTAAATGGACCAATTATGTCTATGGCCATTTTTTGGAACGGCCGAATAGGAATGTCCGCCGCCTGAATGGGTGCAGCATGCCGTGGACCTTTGGATTTAACTTCCTGACATACTTTACAAGATTGACAATAAATCCGTATGTCCTTGTTTACCAATGGCCAAAAGAAAGCCGCAGGGACTCTTGACTTAGTACGGGAAAAACCCATGTGTCCAGCACACTGAGAGTCGTGAGCGTGCTGCAAAATTTTAACTCTCAAATTCTTGGGAACCAGGATTTGAGAATGACTTGACGTAATGGAGTCTTGAACCATACGTACAAGTACGCCATTCTTCTTTGTAATCCACGATTTACGACTTGTGTCTTTATTCGGATCACCTTTAGTTGCAAGAATGAAGAATTTCTTCAGAGTGGGATCATCTTCTTGCTGTTTTATAAACGAGTCACGAGAAATTACCAAGGGATTATCTTGGTTATGCACTTCATTATCTTCAGTAGATGAAGTTTGAGGCATATTAAGAGCCTGAGCTCTAGTGACTACAGCGTTAGCAATCTGCATGTTTTGCCTTTCCCACGTGGAAATTTGTTGCGGAGTGCATTCTCTGACTCCGTGAATGCGACCGATGATGAGGTCAGCGATCGGATTCGGAAGAAGACATGCGTGTACATCTCCTGTAAAGAAAGGAGTAGCAATCCTAATGATAGCAGTAGAGTATTTCTCTAATGTGCCGCCAAATGTTACACATTTGACTACTTGTCCAGTGGCACGGGAAGGATCTACGAGTGACTGCCTAACACCAATTGTGGTGCATCCAGAATCAAATAGCACAGAGACTGGATTGTTATTCACTAAACCCTTATGTAAGACAAGAGAACCTCTTCCATCATGCGCGACTGATGCCGGAAGAGCAGGAAGAGGATGGCCACAGCTTAAAGTAGACACTGTGGTTGGCTCAAATAACGTTTTGCATTGGGGGCACTGAGATGCTCTCCCAAAATCAAAAGCGGCACATGCCATATTACTAGCATCATTATTATCTTTACTCTGTTTATAGGCTTCATGGGACTCTTGTTGTACAGAGTTTGCCTGAAAATGTGGTTTATGTCTTTTGTTTTGAGATCTACCTCGGTTATTATCACCTCTGTAGTTATTGTTACCTCTATTGTAACCCCTATTTGGGTTTGAGTCATAGTTCCCTTGGTTACCATTATCATATTCATTATAATGAGTATCTCTGTAATTATGATCTTGTTGACTCCAAGACGGATAACCCTGATAGTTTCTATAATTACTTCCTCTACGGAAATTCCTATAATTATGACCACCCCTGTGTCGAGAGCTATCAGGTCGTCTCCAGTTCTTTGAAGAAGAACCCTGAAATGATTGGTTACCTTGGTTTTGATAACTATTATGGTTACCTTTTTTATCAAATCTGTTTTGAGGTCCCTGAAATCTGTGTGAATAATTGGGATTGTATGGTGTTGCTGAAGCAACTGGCATACTCTCCTTAATCTTAGTGTTGCCAAAAGTCACGTCGGGGTGTGCAGTGACATATTGGGAACAATATTCTTCCATTTCTTTTAGAGATTTGGGTTTACGCTCATGTATAAATTCAAGGAAAGGTTTGTTCACACATGACATAATCTTATCTCTGAGCAACAAATCCATAAGTCCTTCATACGTTTTTTCTGTTTTGGAAAGCTCAATCCAACGATCAACTGTGAGACGTGCCTTTGCAGTGAATTCTGAGAATTCTACACCCGTCTCAGGCACCATCGTTTTAAATAAAAGGCGATAGCCTTCCTCACTTAGCTGATATTTTTTTATCAAAGCCGCCCTAATGACATCATAATTATCCTTATCTGCTTCTCCTACAAGGCATAATCTAGTCAAAGATTCACCTTTCAAGTTTTCTGATAATTGATTAGCGTATTGTGATTTATCCACATTATGTGTACGACAAGAACGTTCAAATCTATCCAGCCAGAATGTAATATCGTCACTGGACTGATTGAACGGTGGAACCTTAACCTTGTAAGTAGAAGGTTTACCATTACCACTAGATGCCTGATTAACATTACTCATACTTGTCAATCTCAATTTCTCTAACTCAAATTCATGTTCTCTTATTGCTTTTTTCTCTTCAGCATCTAATCTTTTTTGTTCAGCCTCCCTGTCTAATCTTTTTTGTTCAGCAGCAGCTTCTCTTTCTAATTTTTTTTGTTCAGCTGCAGCTTCTCTTTCTAATTTTTTTTGTTCAGCTTCAAATCTCCTTTCCTCCACCTGCATCTGCAATTTCTTTTGTTCAGCAGCAGCCTCAGCTTCTCTTTCTAATCTTTTCTCTTCAGCCATAGCTTTTCTTTCTTCTGCAGCAGCTTTTTTCTCTTTCTGCAGCTAATGCTTTGTCATATTGAGCAACAGCCCATTGTTCTAATTGTTGACCAGTCTTATCAAGGGCTTTCCCTTGTGTAATGAAGTATTCTAATGTAGACATGATGTCTAACAATAATACTAATCACCTGAACCAATAATAATACCACAAGTTCTTAATGACTTGATTAATCAGTATACTATCCCAATATCTGTGGGTCACAAGCCTTAATAAGGTCTTGTATAATAGTAATAATAATCAGGTACTGGTTTATACCATAATCCAAGTGCAGTGCACAGGCAATTGTGTCTTATGAAATATACCTATATAAAACATATGTCAACCAACAGAATACATAAAGTACAAATAGGACTGACAATACAAGAACGTTTGCAGAAATCAAAATAAATCAAATAGGGAAATCAATGAAAATAATCACTGAATCTGCAAAGAATAACAACACAAATGACGTCACAGTATATGAATATAAATTGTGAATAGAACAGAAAGATAGAAAAGGTTAGACCAACAAATTACAAACAAATCAAAACAAAACTAAAGAACAAAGAAATATTACAAAAATAACAATAATTACAGTCTTCACAGCTAACACAAAAGCAACAGTTGTCGCAGCAAATTTTCAATCAAGAAAATTGCACCTATAGAAAACGCCCACAACGGACCCTCTATGACGTGGGATATTCTGTTGTGAGGACGCCGCCCAACCTTAAACACAACCCGCTGACATAGAAACTAACATACTATACAAACAAATAACATGTAAACATAAATATATATAAATTATGTGTATGATAGTATGTGTTGCAAAATAGGCTCAGTTTTACAGTAATGGCAAAGTTATTTTTATGAAAACAAACAAACTGCCACTTTATTCAATTAAACATTCTGGCCTTAAATATTAAAGTTCATATACAGAAAACAAGAAGATCCATCGATGAAAATAGGACTTCTTAGTTCACTAATACTGTCTTCCTGTTAATATTGACAAGAATTGATCCAACTGTTCTGTGAAACTCTGTAATGTCTAATGTAAAAATGTCAACAACGCTGACCTACATACTGCATTCACTTGACAGGTCACGTGACAAAGTGTTGACAAATAGCAAACCAATACTGCAAGTATGTCGTATCAGCCACAGGAAACGGTCTGGTATCGGTAATCTGTTGACTTCTGAACTTCTGCGAGGTCAAACCCAGAAAGCTGGTCCACCAGTTGATAAAGTCGTTTATTTTTATTCCCGTTAATGATGTCCACCAAAAGATAATTATAAGTGGATGGAAGCAGACATCATCATCATCATCAGTTGATAAACTCTTAATACAAGACCCTTGCCCTGAGCAAGAGTTGATAAAGTCCTCTGGTGTTCTGATTACTGAAGCTCGCTCGAACATCACCAGAGTTAAATACTGTGTTGTTGTGTTGCTCGTGGTTCGAGTATGGAATGTCAACTTGACCTACGCAGTGGTGTGTAGACATAGATGGAGTGTATAATGTGCGAATGATAGGAAGGGTTCGTGGTGTTGACAAATGTTCTTTTCTTACACTCATGTATGGCTGGAAGTCATCGACACCAACGACTGTGTACCTTTACTAAAGTTTAATTGGACGTACACACTCGACAGCACAGATAGTGACAAATCACAGGTTGGCATAATACATCATGGTACAGTGGATAACTGGTCTTGCAATGTTATGTTACATGGGCACTCATGTAGAATAATATTATAATGGACTGTCAGTAGCCAAGCATTCAGTATTGCCCATATATATATATCAACTGAGTTTACTGACAAAGCACGTCAGATTATAAACAATATCCAAGATGGCTTCTACCTCATCTCGTCTAGCGAAGATTCTTTAACATAAGGTTCAGCACAGTTTTTTCATATAATAATATTGAACCGCTAGCAATGGGTTCTCATGTGTAGCAGTGATCTCTGGACTAATCAAGCGATAATACGGGCATCCCTTTTCTCTTCTTGAAAGTCACTACATGTTTTGGTTCCAAGATGGCTTCACTCGTGAGCTGTCACTCACGTTTGGATACAGATAATGAATCTGTCCTAAAGTTAGTCATTCATTAAATCTTTCATTGCTCTGTAGATTTGATCATGAACACTTGACTGCAATCTACAGGATATAGTGCTGCTAGGAATCGAAGTCGTTTTCATCGAGTCAAATATATTCTCTTAGACATTCAAATCGTACCTATCGAAAATGGTGGCTTCGTACGAGAGTTCATAAGAGTGTCTATTATTACCTTGGTATCAGAAATATGATTCTGCCATTCCTTGGCAATACGAATAAACACTGGGGTAAAGCATACACGATAGGTCTAGACGACTATCACTTTCCCCACAAATACTGAGATCACTTTTTCCCCGGCGACAAGCCGACATAGAAAACACAGTCCCTATCAGGACGAAGCCAAATCACACCACACTCTAGCGACACATCCGCCGAATAGCCTTTGACCTCCCTAGAGACAACAGAACATATAGTTCGACTTAGATATGTAAAGATATACAAATATAAGACAGACTCGTCCTACTCAGACAAACAATACACATAAATTCAGGCCATAGATATTCTGAAGCAAGAACAATCTATTACTACCCAAACAAAGAATAAATCGCAGAAAACTGGATTTATCCGCGGAGTTCGATCGAAAGAGCCGACACAACTTTCAAGGGAAGTAACTCAATAATGACTTTTCCTTAAGCACTATTTTGTTTACAAAATATTTGCGAACATAACAAGTATACCAATGTATAATATTGTAAGATATCAAAGACTGCACGTAACACAAGCCTTACAAAGGTCTTGTACATTTTGTTTTATAACAATAACAATCATAAAGTACTGATCTGTACTATACTATCAGTGTATACCACTATAACTCCTATGTCATATGTCAACTAAAGACATTACAAAGGACAAACAAGAAAAGACAATATGAAAACATTTGCAGAGATCAAATTAAATTAAATAGGAGAAATGAAAAAAATGATCACAGAAACCGTGATGATAACTGCCATAATATAACAAGACAAATACGCCACAGTGTATAAACATAAGGGTGTAAAGAAATCAAAAATAGAAAAGATGAGACCTACAATTATACAAACAAATCAAACAAAACTAAGGAACACAAAATTATTAACAAAAACAACGAAGAAAAGAACACCTCATCACAACTAACAGAAATAGCAGCAAATTGTTGCTAACAAATTTCCAATTAAGAAAATGTGTACCTATAGAATACTAGTACCAGACCAATGTCACTCGGCATACCTTGTACTAGTCACACAGAACATAAACTAATTTAATACATAACAAATAACATGTAAGCATAAATAGCATATACCATACAATATAATTTATGTCATGAATGGAATGTGTTGCAGGTATAGTGTTGTAAAGCAGGCACAGTTTATTTTAATACTAATAACTTGCCACTTTATTCAGTAATAGATTTAATTTTAAACCACTACACAGTTCTTTTTTTTTCTGTTGAGCATATGAAGATCCAACGATGAACTATGCACTTTATGTTCAACAACACTGTGATTCTTCTGTACGTTGAGAAATGTCAACAATACTGCTCCAGATATTTTCTACACTTGATACCACTGTCCTGTGTAATACTGTCTGTACAGCGAAAAACTGTCAACAAGCGCTGACCTAGATACAGCATCCTATCGGTAATACAGGTCAAGCTGACATCGACTGTATAGCTGTCCTACTGGTGTTGATGTGTTCAAACAAATGTTCTTTCAGCTGTAAACTGTGATTCTCAACACAAAACTGCGTAAGCTGGACCCAGGAATCTGGCTCGCCACTGTAAAGTTTCTTTTCTTCCTTCCACTCTGTAAAGTGTCAGTCTGTATGCTCTGTAAGGAAGAGTGGTATTTTGTTGAGATCAGGCATGCTCCAGTCTACCCAGCTGTAAATGGGTAACTCACCCTAGTCCTGAGTTAGGGAAGGCAAAGGCTCCAGGGGAAGCAGGCCCTAAACTTGGTCACTTGAACCGACGCAGGATGGTGTATGTATGAAGTAGAAGTGTAGAGTGTGATTACCGCGAATGGTGTACTGTTCGTGTGCTGACCAATATAACCACTCATACACTTGTGTCTACAAGGCACCAATGCAGACTGCTGGAATCTTTGTTTACTCAATTTATTCAGACGTACACACTGGGACATACGAGTACATCATGGTATGTTGACATATCAATTTGTAGGTATACATAGCAGATCTGAAGTCATGACACATTCAGAAATAATGGGCAGTACATCAAAAGTTCAATTGTCATGATACATTATGGCCGCATTCCCCTATCTGACTAAACGCGTCAGTGAAGGCAGATCGGTAAATAACTAAAGTTACTTGACGTCCATAGTTTGTAGCATATATTATGAAACCACGAAAGAGGGGGTTTCTAGAAAGATTGAGATCTCCCTGTCACTGTCCGATAATAGGATAAAATAACACTGGCTAACAAAAAAAAAAAATTTTTTTTACTTTCTCTAACATTTCTATGTTTTTCTGGTCAATTTTAATGCGCTGTTTTTTAAATCTGCAAACCGTTTTTCTCTATCAGGTCGGGATCTCTAGAAATACGCAATTGAAGTTTTTTAACAATGCATACAGTATTACAACATCATTCGTACTCGTACAAGAAGTATAACAGTTATGTAGGCTTGAATTTCTTTGCAGTCGACTTTCGTCGGTGAATGGCATGTGGTACATCGCGATGAAGCATCCAACAATAATCGGCAAGCATGGTCACACTCCACCGTCCTTGCTAACGTGACTCCAATACGGCGATATCTTGATGGAATCGTTCTCCATGTTCATCGCTGACTTCGCCAAGGTTGTCAGGGAAAAAGTCAAGATGCGAATCGAGCAAATGGATTTTGAGGGACATGTTACAGCCCATAATTCTGTATGCATCTATGCACTGCTTAACAATATGCACATAGTCGACAGATTTGTGATTTCCCAGAAAGTTATCGACGATCGATTTGAATGCCATCCGTGCGCGAAGTTCACTACCATGTAACAAGTTCTCGAATTGTTTGTCTGCAATAACTTTCCTAATCTGAGGTCCTACAAAGATACCTTCCTTTATCTTTGCATCGCTAACTTGCGGAAACTTTTCTCGAAGATAAGTGAAAGCTTTGCTCGTTTTATCTAACGCTTTTACGAAATTCTTCAGGAGCCCCAACTTTATATGTAACGGTGGTAAAATGATGCTGTCTTTGTTAACTAATGGCTCATGTATTACATTTTTATGCCCGAGCTGCATACGATCCCTGATAGGCCACACCTTTCTTGCATAATGTTCCTGTCTGTTGCGGCTGTCCCATTCACATAGGAAGCAACAAAATTTAGTATACCCAGTCTGCATGACCGTGAGAATTGCAATGACCTTTAGGTCTCCACAAATCCGCCATTGGTAGTCATTGTACTTTATTTTTCCCAAACTTATAGCCACATACTCATAAGCTTCTTTCACATGAACAGAGCAGGCGACTGGACTTGATGAAAATAAATTGCCGTTACGCAATAACACGGCTTTTAGACTAGTCTTGGAAGAGTCGATGAAAAGTCGCCATTCGTTGACTATGTGCTCGTGACCAAGGTGCACCATTAGACCTTTTACATCTTTGCAATAGCAAATGTCATCATCCATCTCAAAGTATTGAACAAGTTCTCTGTGTTTATGACTAAATTTAGATATCGGAGTATTGGGCGCTAAAAGATTCCATTCTTTGAGTCGCGAACCGAGTAATTCCGCTTGTCCTTTGGTAAGAGCGAGATCACGTATTAGATCTGAAAGTTCTGAATGGTTAATTTAGTGAACACCATCATTCACCGGTATATAATCCGAGTCAGAATTAGTTTCTAAAGCAGGTAAACTATCACTTTCTGATGGTTCATTCACGTCCAACGGATATTGTTCTGGTGGAAATGGGATCGGACACGTGATTGGATCATGAGGCACTGGTTTCGAAACCGATTCAATATGTGGAATAAACACAGGACATTCTAGTTTTAAAAAGTGAAACAAGGATATTAATTTGTTCAAGCAGAAATATCAAATCAGTAGCGTGATATTTGTCGGTTTAC